>JAXIVJ010008015.1:0-17500 GCA_036785665.1 Chirona hameri | reverse complement strand
CACCCTACTGAAACTTGCTTAAATTATCTCCTAAACCGAATTATTTTCACTAAAAGAAACATTCGATTGTTCGCTGATCTTTTCTGAATAAGTCATAATTTTGTTGAACAGAAAACTAGTATTTTGAAGAAATTATTCATTGTTTTATGCAGCCATGTGTGAAGGATGAGAATTGAGATGAGACCAAAAGTGGAGTATTCCATTTACCGTAGGGCAACATTCGGTCTCCGGTATTATCGTACCGTGTCGAGTTGCGTGGCTGGGTCGTGGCCTTGGTCTTGGTCTTTCAACTTGTTGACATCTGACTTGGTTGGTTGATGTTTGATGATATGGTATTTGGTGAAGTTTTAAATTGATTTCGCCCAGGTATGTGTCAGCTTGACCTAGGGTAGTTCTAAGAGATACCACCAATACCGGCTGTTAGCTTAGATAACTTAAATGCTTTCTTGAACAATTTAATTTGGAACTGAGAATGATATAGGCATAGTTGTTTTGTGTGCAGCCTGTAGGTTGAGGCTCATAGTGACCAGGTCGCCATGTGACAATTAATTATGTTTCTCATAGGCATTGGCGGATCCAGAACGGTGTTTTTTTTAGGGGAGCAAATTACAAAGTCACAATTCTGAAAACTCATTGGATTTCGCCCGCAAGCGCGACAGTTACCAACAATCAGGTTATACCTGACTTGTGTGACAATATATGTTCAGAGTGAGGTCATTATAATGACATTATTTTCCATAACAATGCAGGAAGATTAGCAAGTTGGGTAGTTATTTTCCCGCATTGAATATTATGTGGTCAATTTAAAATTCTCTTTGAAAGTCATCATTTTCCATGCTGGATTTTATCATCCTTCACAAGTAATTCTTTCATCTGCACACCTAACCAAAAAGTATTTTTTGAACACTGGACTCCAGTGGGACATCATCATGAACCTTTTATGTTCATCAGGAGTGACATCATCTGGAGTTGTTTATGATGTCACAGGTTGTACACTACAGGTAATTGCGAGTCTTTGTTGTACCAAAAGCATGGTTGAACTTCTCTACAGTGACATGACTTTAAAGAACGAAAGCATAGATTAGAAGCCAGCAATACATCAGAGCTATACAGTTAACTAGCAACTCAGCTGAACTATGCTACAAGCAACCCTTTAATCGTATCAGTACTGCAAGGTTGACTACTTTCCCATGTAAAGATAGTGTGTACGACGCTCATGCAGCTCTCAGCCGGGAGAGCGCTGGACTATAGATCTCACCCACCCTGGCAAGGTGTGTTCGATACGACGCTCATGCAGCTCAGCCGGGAGAGCGCTGGACTATAGATCTCACCCACCCTGGCAAGGTGTGTTCGATACGACGCTCATGCAGCTCAGCCGGGAGAGCGCTGGACTATAGATCTCTCACCCACCCTGGCAAGGTGTTCGACACGCCTCGGCGCTCGCTCCTGACTTTACTCCTGGCGGGGATGACCTGCGGATGGTGGTAGCGGCCACGTTTAAGGTCAGATGAAGCCAGCAGGCCGGGCGAACCGTCCTCAGTCGTTGGGAATTATAAACTTTCGCCTCTACATTTTGCTGATGACTGGAATTGCGCGATCAGATGGTGAGGAAGGGCCCACGCAACAAGCTAGCTTAGCCTGGGTCCTGATCTCGGAAATCCATTCCATCAAAACAAACAAAAAACTACAAATCAGAGTTAGAGTTAACCTAATGAGCCAATCAAGGTATACATCCGATGATGAACACTATGATACTGCCCACAGAACATAAGGGGTGCCAGCTGTATCTGCATTGTGGCTGGTGGCATGGTGTAATATTGGGTGGATTTATGCCATATTTTCAAAAGGAGTTCAGCAAGCAGACACATAAAACAAACAGTCACTCTGAACATGGCAGTCTTTGACTATAGCCACTCAGAAAATTGGTGTCAAGAACAAGAGATATCATCATTTTGTCCTGCATAGTATCTATTGATGTAGTCCATTAATCTTAGCAAATATCAGCTTAGCAGTATCAATGGCAGGTGACACATTGAAGGCTCTGTATCAGTTGAAACTTCAGCAAAAATAAACCCACACCATTTTCCAGTTAAATACACCCAGGCACATGACCAGAAAAATTCATGTTGTTGCCAACAAATTTAATATAACAGGCCAATTGTGTCAAAAAGAAATGTGGGCTTGCCCAGAGTATTGTCAGATATAGGATTTGGTCACAGGCTTACCTTAAAGTTTGGTGGGCCTCTGACTTTTGATAGACCCTGCCCTAAGTAAGCCAGCAATATGCCAGGTAGGTCCTCAGAAAGTGAGATTGGACTCTGTACATCGATAATCTTTCCTCTTAATGTTGGCATGAACCCTATTGAAGTTTAAATGGACCTTTAATTATCGCCCGTGCAGCGTCCGATCAGTGCGTGACCGTGCAGGGGGGGGGGGGGGGAATTGCTACACCTCCCTAGCGTTTCGCCCCTAATTGGGCTAGAGCTTTGAGTCAAACCCGAGCGTGTTGCTTGTCAAGAGAGGAAGCTTCAAGCCAGTGATACCCGATTTTAAGGTCCTAGGTCATTAGGCGACCTCTGAGGTCATGTCAATGACCCAAAATTCAACCAAATTGTGAATGCATATAAATTGAATTTAATCGAGCTAGAATCGCGAATGAGCATATCATTATGCTAAATGGGTGCCAAATTTGAAATCAGCATCACAAAATGTCCTAGAAAACTGCCAAATTCCAAAAAGGTCATGTCAGGTCATTTGAGGTCAGTGACCTCAGTTGACCTCTGAAAAGGTCAATTGAAGTCACAATCTCAATGGAAACAACAACAGTCACCTGGAAACACCTGTGCATATGCTCCTGAACAACAAATATGATGCAACCGCACAAGTTACCAGGATCAATACAACAGGACGCCAGTTGTGCCTGACATGACCTTGAAAAAACAGGTTAAAGGTTCCAGTTGTCATGTCATGTCATGTGGGTCATGTGACCTACAACTTAAAATGTCAGAATATGTGTCAAATTATTCACAACTAGGGTACTGAAAGTTTCATCGCAATCGGTTGATATTTACACGAGTTATTCCTGAAAAACCAGGTGGTGGGGGGTGGCATCCACCCCCAGTGTACTAGCATTGGGAAATTTGGGTGGAAAACGATACCCTATGGATACTATTTTTCCACTCTTTTTCCCAAGTTTTCCTCTTAATTTTCCACTCCTTATTCTAAAATGTATTGGATAATTTGAACTCTATACTGATTTATGGATGTAATGATAGGACAAGACAGGGAAATACAGGTCAAAATTGGTATAGGTAATAACTAATTCTGGTGAGCGGGTAATTGAATATTGATAAAACCGATTACAATGGCTTTTGGTTGAATTTTTTACTCTTTATGCTTATTTTTAGCCACAATTTTCCATTCTGCACCCAAGCTCCAAAGCAATCCTAGGACCCTGTCCCCCCCCCCTCCCCTTGCACTGACTTAAGTACCAGAATGGGCCTATATGACAGAATGGGCCTCTTCATGCCAAAATAGGCCTCCAAATACCAAAATGAGCCTCTATATGCCAGAATGTGCATCTATACACTAGAATGGGCCTTTACAAGCAGGAATAGGCCCTCTATAGAAACTTTGCAACCAGCCCTTTTGAAGCTCAATGGCCTCCTCAATGTCCTCACAGGGAAGCTCAATGGCGCAAATAGCCTCCAGATCTGCCACTGTCCATTGGAGCAAAAACAATATACAACTTATGTGCAAGAGGGGTGCCCCAGTCAATTTTGGCACACAGTTCAACCAACTCAACAAATATGAGTGTGTTTGTGAAACCTCTTATAAAACATCAAACCTGTTCCAAACTGACTACTGATGTGGAAGCACAAATGACAGATATGGCAGTTCCAATGCAATTTAGAAAGCTGTTGAAGAAAGCAATCAACATGTCAGAGCCGCTGTTGTCCAGTTAACTTCATATCCTAGGCACTGCAGCCATAATCTCACATGATTTAGTTTCCTGCAACACTGCCTTGCGAAGTCAAGTTATCCCATCCCATCAATGCCAAAAACATAAATTATTTTGTATTGATTTATCAATAGGAGGTTGAGAGGCTAAATTGTATAAACAATGATACAGTAAACCCAATGATGCTAAATCAGGGAAGATCTTTGTCAGAATATTATAAACAAGATAAACATGGAAAATCAAATGGCCACTATGGTCTCATGATCTCCCTAAAGGTGCAGTACAAATGTTATTTTGCTCTGCTTGTTATGCAAAATATGAGAAGAAAAGCAGGAGCGAGAAAACTAAAAGTAACAACATGGGTGAGGTTGCTGTACACCACTTCTACCCTTTCAAATTTCAAATAAATCTTTCATTCACTTTTTAACACATACAGGAATGGACAAAAACCTGCAATAGTTCAGTAATTCACCTCCCCAGTTCAAGTTAATGATGTTATTGAGGTCCCCAATAGAAGAGTATTATTATGAGACAGAGAAAAGTGTAACAGTAATACAATACCAAGCAATGTCACCAAAAATGATACATAATCAAACCTGACCTAACCTTTACAGTAATTATGGTCACAGGGACCCACGTTTAGAATGCTCAGCTCGGATTCACTCGCTGCTAAACCTAATGGGGGCTGCCCCCCTCCCCAGACCACCTTGTAAACGGTCCAAGATAACCCACTTTTCAGTCTGTCATAATATTATTGTCAGCTGACTACTCTTATATTAGGGACCTCAAGAACACCATAAACTTGGGAGGTGAATTACTGAACTAATACCAAAAACCATGCTTTGAGGATAACATAGGCGCCAAAGCTTCAGAATTTGATCCATATAACAATTACCTACCATCAACATAATGGCAAAAACATAGATTAATCTGAACATTCATGTTGACAGAGAAAACAAACTTAACTTACCTGACAGAATCTGTCTCCACAAATGTGTGTTGCTTGCCAGCTGACATAAGCTTGGGAAAAGCCGCCAGAAGTCCCTCTATTCTAGGCTTCGGCATTTCAATGAATTGCCGAGAAAGAACAGCTTTCCCGGAGTGGGAGGTAACGGCCGCCGCCAACAGCACCATGGTTAATTATCTACCACACACTTAATAAATGAAAATCGCACACAATCCACAAAATACCGCTCGTAACTGTAACACACAACATACAAACTTGATACAAACATCCAAATTTCGGCTAGCACTATGAGCTGGAGTTGATGCAGCAGTTGGCCGCCAGGTACCGCTAGTGAGCCAGGGTGTTATGACGTCCAAGCAAATGGTACCAGTTAAATATTTAATGGAGAATATTTATTTATTTATAAATAAATAAGTAAATCAATATTTAGTGGTATTATTTGCTTGTGTTGTCATAACGCCCTGGCTCACTAGCGGTCATTGGCGGCTAACTGCTGCAACAACTCTAGCTGATAGTGCTAGCCCAAATTTCGGCAATTTCGGGACTCGTCATATCGTTTGTATCTTGTAAGGTATTGGAAGATATAAGCCTAGCCCTATGACGTCAATCACTAACTTGGGTTCTTGACCAATAGAAAAGCGACTGCATGTAGGCTCTGATACTACCGCACTGCGTGGAAGCGCAACTGGTAAAGAGCCCCCACGGCGCGGTGGTCTTCCGGTTCACCTTTTCCCCCCTCTTCTTTTTTTAATAAAATAGCCAGTACGTGAGTTTCAGATGACTTGTGAATAGCTGTTCTGCTGTTTTATTTTGTGCTTTCAAAATGCAATGGCTTATTGTGATTTCGATAAATTCGTTCGTGTTTGGATTTAGTGACGTCATATTAAGAGCTTCTAAACTCTACATCCATAACTGAACAAAGTAAGTTGCCTTTTATAATTTCAACGTAAGCAAATGGACAGGTGCGTTGGAATCGCCGCAGCAGCTGTGACGAAAATGCCGACCGGCAAGTTACACGTCGACACTCCTCAAAGAAGTAAATAACGCCCATATTCGCTGGTTGCGTGTGTGGGGGCTCTTGACTTCTGTGGAATATCCAATGTTTCTTTTCTACATTTGTTCAAGAATCCAGTCATTCTAATTTCTAAGACGACCCTGCCCTGAGTTGAGCTACGGCCTTCGTATGTTACGAAATATTACTTTGCCGTTGAAAGTATGGGGCTGTCGCTGTGCGCGAAGAATTTCTGGTTGTTTAATCATAATTCATAAAGCTAAAATTTGATTTATTTGCAGCTGCATACTGTAAATGTAGCATATATGAGAATTTGCATTTTGCAGGCTAAGCCGCTTGGCATAATGATTGACATGATTATTAGGCGTACCAGCGTGCATGAACTCCATGCTTGTGTTGTCATTATTACTCTATAGGGGGCAGGATAAGCGTACCGCTAGATGGCAACACTATTGTTTTGACTGACTCATGCGCAGTGATGGCCTACACCACGGAAATACGCTACGCTACGCATGGTTTTTAGGCCAAAGCTACGCTTCCGAAGTACGTTACGTTCAGAGGCGCACACAGGGGGGGGTGGGGGGCACACGGGCCCGTGCCCCCCCCCCCCCCTTACGAAATGCGGGGCCCCTCTGAGGAGGCCTCGTGGGGCCCCTCTGGGGCGGCCCCGTGGGGCCTCTGGTTGTAATTTTGGTTTGGCACATTTTGTGGACATTTTCCTGGTTTTGTTTTGTTTTTGAATTTTTGGGTGTCAAAAACTGAAAATTTAGAAAATCAGATATAGATATAGCCAATTTGAAGTCCTGTTTGGCACAGGGGCCCGTGCCCCCTTACGAAATGCTATGATGCCACCGGACCGCACTATGAGCAGGGGCGGATCCAGAAAATCTTCAAGGAGGGGGGTCGGGGGTCGGGGGTCATCAATTGCATTGGTGCAATTGATGGTGGTGCAATTGCTACCTATACCCAAATCTGAAAACTCAATGGATTTGGTCCACTATATTTTGAGGATTTTTATTTATTTCAGTTTTGTTATTGACAACGTTAGCTATAGGCATTTGCAATATCAGTCGTGCCCTTTCTATCATTTAAAGTTTGTACAGTCAAGGGTGGTCCCAGACGGCTGCTGAAGAATTGACCGCCCAGACGGCTGCTGAAGAGAGAAGTCGAGGTCCGTGTGTGTGTGTGTGTGTGTGTGTGTGTGTGTGTGTGTGTGTGTGTGTGTGTGTGTGTGTGTGTGTGTGTGTGTGTGTGTGTGTGTGTGTGTGTGTGTGTGTGTGTGTGTGTGTGTGTGTGTGTGTGTGTGTGTGTGTGTGTGTGTGTGTGTGTGTGTGTGTGTGTGTGTGTGTGTGTGTGTGTGTGTGTGTGTGTGTGTGTGTGTGTGTGTGTGTGTGTGTGTGTGTGTGTGTGTGTGTGTGTGTGTGTGTGTGTGTGTGTGTGTGTGTGTGTGTGTGTGTGTGTGTGTGTGTGTGTGTGTGTGTGTGTGTGTGTGTGTGTGTGTGTGTGTGTGTGTGTGTGTGTGTGTGTGTGTGTGTGTGTGTGTGTGTGTGTGTGTGTGTGTGTGTGTGTGTGTGTGTGTGTGTGTGTGTGTGTGTGTGTGTGTGTGTGTGTGTGTGTGTGTGTGTGTGTGTGTGTGTGTGTGTGTGTGTGTGTGTGTGTGTGTGTGTGTGTGTGTGTGTGTGTGTGTGTGTGTGTGTGTGTGTGTGTGTGTGTGTGTGTGTGTGTGTGTGTGTGTGTGTGTGTGTGTGTGTGTGTGTGTGTGTGTGTGTGTGTGTGTGTGTGTGTGTGTGTGTGTGTGTGTGTGTGTGTGTGTGTGTGTGTGTGTGTGTGTGTGTGTGTGTGTGTGTGTGTGTGTGTGTGTGTGTGTGTGTGTGTGTGTGTGTGTGTGTGTGTGTGTGTGTGTGTGTGTGTGTGTGTGTGTGTGTGTGTGTGTGTGTGTGTGTGTGTGTGTGTGTGTGTGTGTGTGTGTGTGTGTGTGTGTGTGTGTGTGTGTGTGTGTGTGTGTGTGTGTGTGTGTGTGTGTGTGTGTGTGTGTGTGTGTGTGTGTGTGTGTGTGTGTGTGTGTGTGTGTGTGTGTGTGTGTGTGTGTGTGTGTGTGTGTGTGTGTGTGTGTGTGTGTGTGTGTGTGTGTGTGTGTGTGTGTGTGTGTGTGTGTGTGTGTGTGTGTGTGTGTGTGTGTGTGTGTGTGTGTGTGTGTGTGTGTGTGTGTGTGTGTGTGTGTGTGTGTGTGTGTGTGTGTGTGTGTGTGTGTGTGTGTGTGTGTGTGTGTGTGTGTGTGTGTGTGTGTGTGTGTGTGTGTGTGTGTGTGTGTGTGTGTGTGTGTGTGTGTGTGTGTGTGTGTGTGTGTGTGTGTGTGTGTGTGTGTGTGTGTGTGTGTGTGTGTGTGTGTGTGTGTGTGTGTGTGTGTGTGTGTGTGTGTGTGTGTGTGTGTGTGTGTGTGTGTGTGTGTGTGTGTGTGTGTGTGTGTGTGTGTGTGTGTGTGTGTGTGTGTGTGTGTGTGTGTGTGTGTGTGTGTGTGTGTGTGTGTGTGTGTGTGTGTGTGTGTGTGTGTGTGTGTGTGTGTGTGTGTGTGTGTGTGTGTGTGTGTGTGTGTGTGTGTGTGTGTGTGTGTGTGTGTGTGTGTGTGTGTGTGTGTGTGTGTGTGTGTGTGTGTGTGTGTGTGTGTGTGTGTGTGTGTGTGTGTGTGTGTGTGTGTGTGTGTGTGTGTGTGTGTGTGTGTGTGTGTGTGTGTGTGTGTGTGTGTGTGTGTGTGTGTGTGTGTGTGTGTGTGTGTGTGTGTGTGTGTGTGTGTGTGTGTGTGTGTGTGTGTGTGTGTGTGTGTGTGTGTGTGTGTGTGTGTGTGTGTGTGTGTGTGTGTGTGTGTGTGTGTGTGTGTGTGTGTGTGTGTGTGTGTGTGTGTGTGTGTGTGTGTGTGTGTGTGTGTGTGTGTGTGTGTGTGTGTGTGTGTGTGTGTGTGTGTGTGTGTGTGTGTGTGTGTGTGTGTGTGTGTGTGTGTGTGTGTGTGTGTGTGTGTGTGTGTGTGTGTGTGTGTGTGTGTGTGTGTGTGTGTGTGTGTGTGTGTGTGTGTGTGTGTGTGTGTGTGTGTGTGTGTGTGTGTGTGTGTGTGTGTGTGTGTGTGTGTGTGTGTGTGTGTGTGTGTGTGTGTGTGTGTGTGTGTGTGTGTGTGTGTGTGTGTGTGTGTGTGTGTGTGTGTGTGTGTGTGTGTGTGTGTGTGTGTGTGTGTGTGTGTGTGTGTGTGTGTGTGTGTGTGTGTGTGTGTGTGTGTGTGTGTGTGTGTGTGTGTGTGTGTGTGTGTGTGTGTGTGTGTGTGTGTGTGTGTGTGTGTGTGTGTGTGTGTGTGTGTGTGTGTGTGTGTGTGTGTGTGTGTGTGTGTGTGTGTGTGTGTGTGTGTGTGTGTGTGTGTGTGTGTGTGTGTGTGTGTGTGTGTGTGTGTGTGTGTGTGTGTGTGTGTGTGTGTGTGTGTGTGTGTGTGTGTGTGTGTGTGTGTGTGTGTGTGTGTGTGTGTGTGTGTGTGTGTGTGTGTGTGTGTGTGTGTGTGTGTGTGTGTGTGTGTGTGTGTGTGTGTGTGTGTGTGTGTGTGTGTGTGTGGTGTGTGTGTGTGTGTGTGTGTGTGTGTGTGTGTGTGTGTGTGTGTGTGTGTGTGTGTGTGTGTGTGTGTGTGTGTGTGTGTGTGTGTGTGTGTGTGTGTGTGTGTGTGTGTGTGTGTGTGTGTGTGTGTGTGTGTGTGTGTGTGTGTGTGTGTGTGTGTGTGTGTGTGTGTGTGTGTGTGTGTGTGTGTGTGTGTGTGTGTGTGTGTGTGTGTGTGTGTGTGTGTGTGTGTGTGTGTGTGGTGTGTGTGTGTGTTGTGTGTGTGTGTGTGTGTGTGTGTGTGTGTGTGTGTGTGTGTGTGTGTGTGTGTGTGTGTGTGTGTGTGTGTGTGGGCGCGCGCGCGCGCGCGCGCGCGCGTGCGTGCGTGCGTGCGTGCGTGTGTGTGTGTGTGTGTGTGTGTGTGTGTGTGTGTGTGTGTGTGTGTGTGTGTGTGTGTGTGTGTGTGTGTGTGTGTGTGTGTGTGTGTGTGTGTGTGTGTGTGTGTGTGTGTGTGTGTGTGTGTGTGTGTGTGTGTGTGTGTGTGTGTGTGTGTGTGTGTGTGTGTGTGTGTGTGTGTAGGTGTGTAGGTGTGTGTGTGGGGGGGGGGGGGGGTGGAAGCCGTTTTTTTTACAAGCAGTATATCTTGCGATATGCGATAAACTATTATTGCGCCGCGAAACGGCGCCAACATTTGAGGTTTTGAGCGGGTTGGAGAACTAATTTTTGCTATTGGAACCAGCATGCAGGGTCAAAACGAGGGAATATATCTGGAGCAAAATGCGGTGTCAAAAGACATGTTACCCCCCCCCATTTAAGCCAAAGGTGGGGCCATAGCAACCATATCTTCCCCTCCCCCGTGCGGCCGCCAGTGTGTACAGTCTATATTCGACCCTTTTGTACTGGAAAAAGAACACTGATTAATTTGCGCCGCGTAGTGGCGAGGAATTTTTTGCTTTATTTGGTTTTGTGTGGGTGTGGATACCTAGGCCCTAAAAAAAAATCGAAAGGTTCTATAATCTATATGTATCAGCCAATGTGGCCCTCAGGGCTCTTCGAGTTCGATACGTTGTTGCCTCTGGTATAAAGGCACCTTGGTGCCCCTTTATAGCCCAAGGGATAGCATGAAGGGACATTTTTGGCATAATTTAGTAATTTTAATTTAGCATCATTTCGCGATTTGTTTTGTCCAGCGACCAATGCTTGTGATTTCATGGCGGCACCAGACCATTGTTTTCCCTCCTGGATTCAAAGAGGTACAGTTCCCCGGTGTCTCCCCTCGCCCCACAGTGCCGCCTACCGTCACGATGGTGCCCCTGGCACACCGGCGCGGTGGTGCCCTTGGTTTACCGGAACACTGCGGCTCGGATTTTTTTGTTTTATTTTGGTGGTGCCCCTGGCGCCCCGCGCGGTGGTGCCCCCCTCCCCCCCCCCCACAAGTGCCCCCCGGCGCGGTGGTGCTTTTGGTTCCAAAAACACTGATTATTTGCGCCGCGTAGCGGCGCGAATTTTTTATTTCCTTATTTTGGTGGTGCCCCTGGTGCCCCGGCGCGGTGGTGTCCCCACGTTGCGTGGTGCCCCAATGGCACAAAGGGGGGGGGTCATGACTCCCGTGACCGCCCCCCCCCCCTGGATCTGCCTGGACCTTGGGCCCTGCCCCCCCCCCCCAGGACCGCCTATGAGGCGGTCCAGTGGGCCCCTGTCCGATTGTATTTTTTACAAATCAAAAGTGTTTTTACATCTGAATGGGCCACCGCGGAAACATATAAAGCGAAGTTATCGCGAAAATGTGTAACGGATCGAAGCTCTAAGGAATAAAAAGATCAATATATAAAATATCACACGAAGTGTACCTCATACCAGAGGCGCACAAAGGGGGACACACTAGCCCGTGCCCAGTGGCGGCGGAAAGTATTTGATGGGGGGGGGGGGCGCAAATAAACCCAGGGGGCCCCCTCGGCCAAAGGCCGAGGGGGCCCCCTGGCCCTCCCTCCAAACTTCAACCCCCCTGGCGCTTCGCCCCTAATTGAGCTGGAGCTTCGATTCAAAAACGAGCCTGTTGCGTGTGATGAAAGGAAGCCGTTGCTATCCAATTTTAAGGTCCTGGGTCTGTCATTAGGTGACCTCTGAAGTCATGTCAATGACTCGGATGTCATCCAAATCGTGCATGTGTAGAAATTAAATTATAATAGAGCCACAATCTTGAATGAACATATAATTATGCAAAATGGGTCCCAAATTTGGAATCAGCGTCACAAAATGTCATAGAAACTACCAGAATCTAAAAAGGTCATATCAGGTCATCGGAGGTCAGTGACCTCGATTGACCTCGGATAAGGTCAACCGAGGTCACTATCCAGTGGAAACCATAAGTGTCACCTGGTAACACCTGTGCAACCAATAACCGCAGCGAGACGCGCAAGACGGCGATCGAAAGCTCTCAGTGAGAAGAATCTAACGCATACCCGAAATGCTTAAAATATGGTCACATGTCAGGTCACGGTCAGGTCAAGTGTCAAAATTTAAGTATTTAGGTTTTTGGGCTATACTTTCCGTTTAAAGCCTTAGACTGTGACTATTATCTCACAAAGTGCTCTCAAATATATAATGCATCTCCCGCATAAGAAAAAGTGAAATTGTGAGCAAAGGTCAAGGTCAGGTTACAAAAGGTCACAGGTCTACGAAAGCCATGCGACACATGTTGTATGGGTTATTTTGCACGTATAATTCGATAGTAGCAACCATTTTCACAGCCTGACCCCATATAATGGCCCTCAGGTCAAGGTCAGGTCACAATTAGGACAAAATTTTAATTGATTAATCTAAATATACATTGCATGTTTCTAGACTAGTTTTGTCTCAGAAATACAGTGGCGGCATTTATTTGTCTGTATCTGGTCAGTAAAGCAAAACAAAAACGAATAAAAAAATGACGTCATGAGTTACTTATACTTAGAGAGCCATAAGGCAGTCAAAAATAAAGATATTGCTTTGAAATTTGGTTTGGGCATCGTCCATACTCGGTTCTCTAATATATCTTTCGTTTTTTTTTAAATCTTCAAAAAAAATGTGGAAATTCTTCCAAAAAATCTTTGCATTCTTGGGGGTAAAAAACCCAAACATTTGACAATCCGAGATAGCCATTTGGAAGACAATGTTATTTCCTTTCTGTTGCCGCTTATATTTACGATTTTCATCAAAATCCATTTTCTACGATTTTTCAAACATATAACGTTTTTTTTCACCAAAAATGACATGACATGACGTCACTAAAAAGTCATTATCTTCCTAAATTCTTCACCAATTTCAATACAATTTTGTCAGAAGACGTAGAATTAATGTAGCATACGGTACCGAAAGTTTCACTTGGATATCTGTTATAGTTTTCAAGGTATTGAGAAAATCCGGGGGGGGGTACAATTTGCCCTCCCCTCAGCGCCGCGCGGGTTAACTCAGTCCTTAATGTACACATTAGCGAAATCCGATGATTTTTTTTAAATTGTGTAAAACTTTGTGTTATCTGAACCCAAACCAACTTTTGAGCATTTTTGATCCGCCAGTGGCATCCCAGGCCTGTCAAGGGCGTTCTGAATTCAATTCTGACATGTAAAATAAATCACCACAGACCCGCCTGGCAATCAACTATTTCTGATTTTTGCATTTTTGGTTACATAAAATTCCGAAAAAAACAATTAATTACATTATAAGCTTATGAGGACTTAAACAACCTTAACCCGGCATTGACTGGGGTCTTAGCCGAACGCCATTGACTAGGGGGGGGGGGGGGACACCACCGCGCCTTGGGAGTACCACCGCGCCGGGGCACCAGTGGCGCCACCAAAATAAAGCAAAAAAATCCGCGGCGCTACGCGGCGCAAATAATTCAGTGTTCTTTGACAAGGGTACCACCGCGCGGTGTACAGGGGCACCACCGCGCCGGTGTGACAGGGGCACCATCGAGACGGTAGGAGCACTGTGGGGCGAGGGAGACACCGGGGAACTGTGCCTCCTTGAATCCAGGAGGGAAAACAATGGTCTGGTGCCGCATTAAATCACAAGCATTGGTCGCTGAAGAAAACACAATCGCACAATGATGCTAAATTAAAATTGCTAAATTATGCCAAAAAAGGTCCTTCATGCCTCTCGTCCCTTGGCCTATGAAGGGGCACCAACGTGCCTTTATACCAGAGGCAACAACGTATTGGACTCTAAGGGCCTTGAGGGCCCCGTTGGGCGTATATATTAGGCATATAAGGCACTAAAGGGCATATAGACATATTAGATTATAGAACCTTTCGATTTTGTTTAGGGCCTAGAGTTTATCGCATGCATAAGACTTAATGCTCGTAAAAAACGGCTTCCAACCCCCCCCCCCCCCCGGTCCACGAACCTCGACCACCCTCTTGGTCAATTCTGCATCAGTCGTTTTGGGCCGCCCCTTGACTGTACAAATAATATATTTAGCACCATCCGCGGCACTTTAAATGAATAGAAAGGGTACGAGTGATATTGCAAAATAACCTATAGCCAACGTTGTCAATTAACAAATGCTGAAATGGGGGCACCCTCAAAATATAGTGGACCAAATCACCTTGAGTTTTCAGATTTTGTATAGGTAGGGGCACCACTGCAATTGATGAAGATTTTCTGAAGATTTCTGGATGCGCCCTTGTTTTGAAGCATTTGGATGCCGCATGGCAAGACAATAATCACGCCCTGTTTACAAACCAAATTCATTTTGAGCGCTTGCCTGTTGGCGGCGTTGGTCATGAGGCTGACTAGCCATGACCTTGGCACTGGTTTAGCCTCTACGTGGATTCACCAGGACCTCCTCTAACATGTTAACTGGGGGCTGCCCCCCTCCCCCAGTCGGGGCAAAATCGCGTCACTGGGAGGCCACCTATTTGTCATAGGATGTATTTAAAAAACGGCATCGGTGGAGTAAATGAAGGCAAAAATCGCAAATTACACGCCAATTAATGACGAGAGCGATAAAATAAGTAAATAAAACAAAGATAATAATTTTATGGCAAATATCGCTTTATTTCGGCGCAGCAAAGATGATTCTGCCAGTGACTGGACAATTGAACAAGTGCTATTTGGTGGCATTCGGCACAGTGGAAGGATAAGTTTGTTTCCTTTGCCAGGGACCGGGGTTCAAATCTTCGACGGGCCTCTGAAAAGTCGACCCGACTCCCAACACCCCTCGGAGCAGGGTAAGAGGTTCCAATTATGCCTTGGTTCCAAGCATGGTAGAGCTTTTCAGAAAAAAGTTGGTGGGGTAAAATGTCATATTGGCTGGCTGTTTGGCATGGTTGAGGCGAAATATTTCCATTTTAACGCCAGAAACCTTCAAATCTGACAAAAAGTTGGTGGGGCAAAACACAAAGTTGGTGGAGCAGTTGCCCCCACCATTTGAATAGTAAACTCACACCGTGGGCCCCAGAAAATATCCGGGAAATCCCTTTCTCAAATGGGACCCTTGTCTTTGGTTTGCACCCTCCCTCCCCCCCCCCCCCCCCACAAATCAATGGCGCTGCCCTGCAGATCCTATGTTGCTGTAGATGGTAATAGGATCTCATTGGTATCATATATAGCTGAGGGTAACCATATTGTTAAATTATAAGGTCTTGTGGATAGGGGTTAGATTACCGTTTCCCTGTTTCCCTGCAATTAAGGCGCCAATATATTATTGATTCAACTCGCCGTTGACTGGCGTCTCAGCGAAGGTGACTGAGTGGAAATATTGCTCCTCAGTCGAGACGTGGATACTGTTGTCACAAATGTTTTACCAAATCCAAGAAATGTTTGCAGCAAAAACGGTGTGCTATTCTTTAGCGGTGTGACATTGTTTAGTTTGTATAATGCCTTGATTATTATGGCTCATTTTACGTTTCACTTAGTTTTCATCAAACTCGAAGATTGTGACGTCACTAAATTTGTAGTATTATAAAATAAGTTCCCGGCATTTTTCTCAGTTTGAAATACTTTTAATAAATTAAGTCCGAATCATTTGAGTGAACGAATTTTCGAGGTCAGGTTCCGCCCTAAGCAGGGCTTGTTGCACAGGCCCTGACCCAACCATCAGACCTCGCAATTCCTGGTAAACGGCAGAATTTAGAAGCGAAGGTTTTGCATACCCGAACATACCGAGGCACGGTCTGATCCGCCCTCTGACGTCACCTGACCTGACCTGTGCGTGTGCGAACGAGTACGACCACAGCCACCAGCCGCAGGCCATCCTAGTCAGGACAAATAGCGAGTGCCGAAGCGACTTGAACCCGGCCTGCCACACTGAGTGAGGTCTGATTTCTGAAGCCCAGCGCTCCCGTCTGAGCTACAGGGGCGGACAAGTTAATGCTGCAGATAACTTGGGAGCCTGATAGCTTTATTGGTTTCTGATTTATTGCTATTGCGAATGGTCCTTAGGAGGACACTATTGACCCGCCTGTCAATGGCGTGATAGGTGTCATACACCGGTAACAATCAGTAAGATGGCTGGTGTTAACAATCCATACACCAGTAACAATCAGTAAGATTGCTGGTGTTAGCAATCCATACACCAGTAACAATCAGTAAGATTGCTGGTGTTAACAATCCATACACCAGTAACAATCAGTAAGATTGCTGGTGTTAACAATCCATACACCAGTATCAATCAGTAAGATTGCTGGTGTTAGCAATCCATACACCAGTAACAATCAGTAAGATTGCTGGTGTTAACAATCCATACACCGGTAACAATCAGTAAGATTGCTGGTGTTGCAATCATACACCAGTAACAATCAGTAAGATGGCTGTGTTAACAATCCATACACCAGTAACAATCAGTAAGATTGCTGGTGTTAGCAATCCATACACCGGTAACAATCAGTAAGATTGCTGGTGTTAACAATCCATACACCAGTAACAATCAGTAAGATTGCTGGTGTTAACAATCAGTGCTAGCTATGACCTTTGCATCAATTATTTGCAATAATGATGATGCTTTGTGCTACGAATATCTTCGCAACTGTATGTCACGAAATAAATGCATGACGGCTGTTGATAGGCTGGATATAAATGTGGAAGTGAACGAATACATCACAGGGCCTCCCGTAAGGTTTTTGGACTGGATGGGTATCTTTGGCGAGTGGGCTCAGATTACGGGAGAGGGGCACCGGCGGCTCCAGGGGCCCTTAAGCCCTAAATGGGGAGGGGCAAAATGTTGTTTTATCCTCCCTTTTGCTCCAGTCTCATTTCCTCGTGATACCCCTACGGTCTGATTAAAATGGCAAAATAGGGATCCAGCCTTCCAAAACCTCAAATATCGCGCGGCTCTAAGCGGCGCAGTTGTTATGTGGCTGTCAATTTCCTCTCAATATATTCCAAGTGCAATTTCTTCTCAATACTGTGACGTTTCAGGACAGTTATGGCAGATATTTGTTTTATAGACCCTACATTAACACAATCCTGCTTGAACACCTTGCAACCGGCGGAGATTGGCAGCGCCCAAGCCGCTTGGAACATTAGGGTTATCAAATAGCAATCATGTATCAAATTAAAACCTATAGTATAAAGGGAGCTAAACCTGTCCTAGGACCCTGACCTTTGAGTCTATGATGTTGGTATGCATATTTGGCTTTGTTAAAAATGCAGCCAATGTCCATTTAATATCACAATCTATGAATAAAATTAATTAATTATTAATTCAATTTAGGTAGAAGAATTGTTCGCGCTGCTTCGAGGGCGAAACCAAAATTCCACAGCTGGTTACTTGCCGTTTGTAACGACGCCCGTTAGTGACATATTTCAATAACTGAGTATTTTCTCTTGTTACCAATTTCTAATGCTTCTCGGTTTACTTCTGGGATTTGAGAGGCTTCTCTCTGGTTATAATGCAGTTGTGAGGGCATCCTTGCCAGGCGCCCTTCTGCTCAGTTCTTCATCTGTCTCATCACTTTTGGTATGTGCATATTCTTATTCTTATGTAATTTGTTAAAATGTGTCTAGGCCA
>JAXIVJ010008014.1:2500-57613 GCA_036785665.1 Chirona hameri | reverse complement strand
ATCTTTAGTTTTGGCTGACTTATGGCTACTTAAGTATGATGCGCCTGGATTTTGTATTCGACATTTTCAAATATGCACGCGCCACTTTCCCTCCTGCCACCAAAATGCTACAAAATGGAGGAAACCCGAACGAGGAGAAGAAAAAAAACGATTTTTTTGGTTCGCCTAAGTTATTTGTCGCAGTCAGTACCCATTTTTCATCGCCGGTTTCAGCGGATTGGGGGGGGGGGCTGATTTCTTTTGCTGCCCCCGTCGAGCGTGGGATGGGGGGGCTTTTGCCCCTGCCGTCCCCCCCCCCCTGGATCCGCCAGTGTCCTTGATGCGAGGCTGAACGGGCGGAGAAACTTAGAATCAGCTCCACTGAAAGTTGATTGCTTGTGAATGTTATATGCCCAGCTACTCTCCAAGTATTTTATGTTTTAAGGGCGTCATATTGCCCGTAGTTGTGGCGCCCTGGAATCCTTATCATCATCATCATATTTAAAGGGAAATAATTATCTTTTGTTTTTGTTAGCAACAATTTCTTAGGCTACCGTTATGGTTTTAAAATTATTTTATTTAAATTTAAGAATTAAATAAAATTATTCCCAAATTCAAAGTTGTAAGTTTGGAAAAAATACAAAACAAGTACCTCGTGTACTTCATGAAGGTCGTTGACAAATTCGTCCTTCCCTACCATTGTTTACATCGAGTGCGGCATTTTTGGAGGCTTTGTAACGTTTCCGTTCAAACTGATCCGTGAAGCAATCCGAGAAGCAATCCGTGAAGCATCCGTGATGCATGACTGACTATCAGTATAAGTCATGAATAACAACAACATGAAAACTATACCAACTCGAATGAAATATGGGCGGAATGATTTGAACCCCAGGCAAGCAAGTATTCGCAAAGCACTCGTCACTGCGCCACAATAGCAAAAGGCGAGGGAAATGCATAGTGGATGCAATATTATTACGTCATAAGTTTCTGAAGTGTCAACTACTATGAAATACAGTGATACAATACCTTTAATAATGATTAACAAGAAAATTCAAACTTTAAAAAAAATGTATAAGTCTTTAATTAGCTTTCAACTCAAAATCATACATATTTTGCAATGCTACACAAGAATGGCACCAGTGACGTCACGTTTCTTTTTCGCCACCGAGCACATATACAGTATACACACGCACACGCGCGCGCGCGCCCGCATGCAGGTACGTACACGCGCACTAAGGACTGCCGATCGGTTCTTATCATACCGTAGATACTCCTCCATAGAAGTCGATACCTAATAACGAAATGCTCACAACGCTTACGAATGATTCACATTACACAATGACTCAAAAAGTATGAGAACGTTGCGCCGATTACACGCGAATTCCGGCAATGACTGGTAGCTGGGAACAGAAAGTTAATTCTTCGTTTCCGGTATTCAAGTCGCCACACCTGCGGGCAGCCCACGGACTCGTCCAGATGGTAGCTGCGCCGTCGGCGTGGAAGGGCGACACAAGTGGTGCACGATAGCGGTGTGGGAGGGCGACACAGGTGGTGCGTGATAGCGGCGTGGGTGGGCTACACAAGTGGTGCGTGATAGCGGTGTGGGAGGGCGACACAGGTGGTGCGTGATAGCGGCGTGGGTGGGCTACACAAGTGGTGCGTGATAGCGGTGTGGGAGGGCGACACAGGTGGTGCATGTCGGCGTGGGAGGGCGACAAGTGGTGCATGTCGGCGTGGGAGGGCGACACAGGTGGTGCATGTCGACGTAGGAGGGCGACACAGGTGGTGCGTGATAGCGGCGTGGGATGGCGACACAAGTGGTGCGTGATAGCGGCGTGGGAGGGCGACACAGGTGGTGCATGTCGACGTGGGAGGGCCACACAGGTGGTGCATGTCGACGTGGGAGGGCGACACAGGTGGTGCGTGATAGCGGCGTGGGAGGACGACACAGGTGGTGCATGATAGCGGCGTGGGAGGGCGACACAGGTGGTGCTTGTCGACTTGGGAGGGCGACACAGGTGGTGCATGTCGACGTGGGAGGGCGACACAGGTGGTGCGTGATAGCCGCGTGAGAAGGCGACACAGGTGGTGCATGTCGGCGTGAGAGGGCGATACAAGTGGTGCGTGATAGCGGCGTGGGAGGGCGACACAAGTGGTGCGTGATAGCGGCGTGGGAAGGCGACACAGGTGGTGCATGTCGGCGTGGGAGGGCGACACAGGTGGTGCATGTCTACGTGGGAGGGCGACACAGGTGGTGCATGTCGGCGTGGGAGGGCGATACAGGTGGTGCATGTCGACGTGGGAGGGCGACACAGGTGGTGCATGTCGGCGTGGGAGGGCGATACAGGTGGTGCATGTCTACGTGGGAGGGCGACACAGGTGGTGCATGTCGGCGTGGGAGGGCGACACAGGTGGTGCGTGATAGCGGCGTGGGAGGGCGATACAGGTGGTGCATGTTGGCGTGGGAGGGCGACACAGGTGGTGCGTGATAGCGGCGTGGGAGGGCGACACAAGTGGTGCGTGATAGCGGCGTGGGAGGGCGACACAAGTGGTGCATGTCGGCGTGGGAGGGCGACACAGGTGGTGCGTGATAGCCGCGTGAGAAGGCGACACAGGTGGTGCATGTCGGCGTGAGAGGGCGATACAAGTGGTGCGTGATAGCGGCGTGGGAGGGCGACACAAGTGGTGCGTGATAGCGGCGTGGGAAGGCGACACAGGTGGTGCATGTCGGCGTGGGAGGGCGATACAGGTGGTGCGTGATAGCGGCGTGGGAGGTCGACACAAGTGGTGCGTGATAGCGGCGTGGGAGGGCGACACAGGTGGTGCATGTCGGCGTGGGAGGGCAACACGAGTGGTGCGTGATAGCGGCGTGGGAGTGCGACACAGGTGGTGCGTGATAGCGGCGTGGGAGGGCGACACAAGTGGTGCGTGATAGCGGCGTGGGAGGGCGACACAGGTGGTGCATGTCGGCGTGGGAGGGCGACACAGGTGGTGCGTGATAGCGGCGTGGGAGGGCGACACAGGTGGTGCATGTTAGTGTGGGAGGGCGACACAGGTGGTGCATGTTGGCGTGGGAGGACGACACAGGTGGTGCATGTCGGCGTGGGAGGGCGACGCAGGTGGTGCATGTCGGCGTGGGAGGGCGACACAGGTGGTGCATGTCGGCGTGGGAGGGCAACACAGATGGTGCGTGATAGCGGCGTGGGAGGGCGACACAGGTGGTGCATGTTGGTGTGGGAGGGCGACATAGGTGGTGCATGTTGGCATGGGAGGACGACACAGGTGGTGCATGTCGGCGTGGGAGGGCGACACAAATGGTGCGTGATAGCGGCGTGGGAGGGCGACACAGGTGGTGCATGTCGGCGTGGGAGAGGGACACAGGTGGTGCATGCCGGCGTGGGAGGGCGACACAGGTGGTGCATGTCGGCGTGGGAGGGCGACACAAATGGTGCATGTCGGCGTGGGAGGGCGACACAAATGGTGCGTGATAGCGGCGTGGGAGGGCGACACAGGTGGTGCATATCGGCGTGGGAGAGGGACACAGGTGGTGCATGCCGGCGTGGGAGGGCGACACAGGTGGTGCATGTCGGCGTGGGAGGGCGACACAGGTGGTGCATGTCGGCGTGGGAGGGCGACACAGGTGGTGCATGTCTGCGTGGGAGGGCGATACAGATGGTGCGTGATAGCGGCGTGGGAGGGGGACACAGATGGTGTGTGATAGTGGCGTGGGAGGGCGATACAGGTGGTGCGTGATAGCGGCGTGGGAGAGCGACACAGGTGGTGCGTGATAGCGGCGTGGGAGGGCGACACAGGTGGTGCATGTCGGCGTGGGAGGGCGATACAGGTGGTGCGTGATAGCGGCGTGGGAGGTCGACACAAGTGGTGCGTGTCGACTTGGGAGAGGGACACAGGTGGTGCATGCCGGCGTGGGAGGGCGACACAGGTGGTGCATGTCGGCGTGGGAGGGCGACACAAATGGTGCATGTCGGCGTGGGAGGGCGACACAAATGGTACGTGATAGCGGCGTGGGAGGGCGACACAGGTGGTGCATATCGGCGTGGGAGAGGGACACAGGTGGTGCATGCCGGCGTGGGAGGGCGACACAGGTGGTGCATGTCGGCGTGGGAGGGCGACACAGGTGGTGCATGTCGACGTGGGAGGGCGACACAGGTGGTGCGTGTCGACGTGGGAGGGCGACACAGGTGGTGCATGATAGCGGCGTGGGAGAGGGACACAGGTGGTGCGTGATAGCGGCGTGGGAGGGGGACACAGATGGTGTGTGATAGTGGCGTGGGAGGGCGATACAGGTGGTGCGTGATAGCGGCGTGGGAGAGCGACACAGGTGGTGCGTGATAGCGGCGTGGGAGGGCGACACAGGTGGTGCATGTCGGCGTGGGAGGGCGATACAGGTGGTGCGTGATAGCGGCGTGGGTGGGCGACACAAGTGGTGCGTGATAGCGGCGTGGGAGGGCGACACAGGTGGTGCATGATAGCGGCGTGGGAAGGCGACACAGGTGGTGCATGTCGGCGTGGGAGAGCGACACAGGTGGTGCGTGATAGCGGCGTGGGAAGGCGACACAGGTGGTGCATGTCGGCGTGGGAGGGCGATACAGGTGGTGCGTGATAGCGGCGTGGGAGGGCGACACAAGTGGTGCGTGATAGCGGCGTGGGAGGGCGACACAGGTGGTGCATGTCGGCGTGGGAGGGCGACACAGGTGGTGCATGTCGACGTGGGAGGGCGACACGAGTGGTGCGTGATAGCGGCGTGGGAGGGCGACACAGGTGGTGCATGTCGGCGTGGGAGGGCGACACAGGTGGTGCATGTCGGCGTGGGAGGGCGACACAGGTGGTGCATGTCGGCGTGGGAGGGCGACACAGGTGGTGCATGTCGGCGTGGGAGGGCGACAGGTGGTGCATGTCGGCGTGGGAGGGCGACACAGGTGGTGCATGTCGGTGTGGGAGGGCGACACAGGTGGTGCATGTCGACGTGGGAGGGCGACACGAGTGGTGCGTGATAGCGGCGTGGGAGGGCGACACAGGTGGTGCATGTCGGCGTGGGAGGGCGACACAGGTGGTGCATGTCGACGTGGGAGGGCGCCACGAATGGTGCGTGATAGCGGCGTGGGAGGGCAACACAGGTGGTGCATGTCGGCGTGGGAGGGCGACACAGGTGGTGCGTGATAGCGGCGTGGGAGGGCGACACAGCTGGTGCATGTCGGCGTGGGAGGGCGACACAGGTGGTGCGTGATAGCGGCGTGGGAGGGCGACACAGGTGGTGCATGTCGACGTGGGAGGGCGACACAGGTGGTGCATGTCGACGTGGGAGGGCGACACAGGTGGTGCGTGTCGACGTGGGAGGGCGATACAGGTGGTGCATGTCGACGTGGGAGGGCGACACAGGTGGTGCATGTCGACGTGGGAGGGCAACACAGGTGGTGCATGTCGACGTGGGAGGGCGACACAGGTGGTGCATGTCGACGTGGGAGGGCGACACAGGTGGTGCATGTCGACGTGGGAGGGCGACACAGGTGGTGCATGTCGACGTGGGAGGGCGACACAGGTGGTGCATGTCGACGTGGGAGGGCGACACAGGTGGTGCATGTCGACGTGGGAGGGCGACAGGTGGTGCATGTCGACGTGGGAGGGCGACACAGGTGGTGCATGTCGACGTGGGAGGGCGACCCATGTGGTGCATGTCGACGTGGGAGGGCGACACAGATGGTGCATGTCGACGTGGGAGGGCGACACAGGTGGTGCATGATAGCGGCGTGGGAGGGCGACACAGGTGGTGCGTGATAGCGGCGTGGGAGGGCGACGCAGGTGGTGCGTGATAGCGGCGTGGGAGGGCGACACAGGTGGTGCATGATAGCGGCGTGGGAGGGCGACACGAGTGGTGCATGTCGGCGTGGGAGGGCGACACAGGTGGTGCATGTCGACGTGGGAGGGCGACACAGGTGGTGCATGTCGACGTGGGAGGGCGACACAGGTGGTGCATGTCGACGTGGGAGGGCGACATAGGTGGTGCATGTCGACGTGGGAGGGCGACACAGGTGGTGCATATCGACGTGGGAGGGCGACACAGATGGTGCATGTCGACGTGGGAGGGCGACACAGGTGGTGCATGTCGACGTGGGAGGGCGACACAGGTGGTGCATGATAGCGGCGTGGGAGGGCGACACAGGTGGTGCGTGATAGCGGCGTGGGAGGGCGACACAGGTGGTGCGTGATAGCGGCGTGGGAGGGCGACACAGGTGGTGCATGATAGCGGCGTGGGAGGGCGACACAGGTGGTGCATGATAGCGGCGTGGGAGAGGGACACAGGTGGTGCGTGATAGCGGCGTGGGAGGGCGACACAGGTGGTGCGTAATAGCGGCGTGGGAGGGCGACACAGGTGGTGCGTGATAGCGGCGTGGGAGGGCGACACAGGTGGTGCATGTCGACGTGGGAGGGCGACACAGGTGGTGCGTGTCGACGTGGGAGGGCGACACAGGTGGTGCATGATAGCGGCGTGGGAGAGGGACACAGGTGGTGCGTGATAGCGGCGTGGGAGGGCGACACAGGTGGTGCGTGATAGCGGCGTGGGAGGGCGACACAGGTGGTGCATGATAGCGGCGTGGGAGGGAGACACAGGTGGTGCATGATAGCGGCGTGGGAGAGGGACACAGGTGGTGCGTGATAGCGGCGTGGGAGGGCGACACAGGTGGTGCGTGATAGCGGCGTGGGAGGGCGACACAGGTGGTGCATGATAGCGGCGTGGGAGGGAGACACAGGTGGTGCGTGATAGCGGCGTGGGAGGGCGACACAGGTGGTGCGTGATAGCGGCGTGGGAGGGCGACACAGGTGGTGCATGATAGCGGCGTGGGAGAGGGACACAGGTGGTGCGTGATAGCGGCGTGGGAGGGCGACACAGGTGGTGCGTGATAGCGGCGTGGGAGGGCGACACAGGTGGTGCATGATAGCGGCGTGGGAGAGGGACACAGGTGGTGCGTGATAGCGGCGTGGGAGGGCGACACAGGTGGTGCATGATAGCGGCGTGGGAGAGGGACACAGGTGGTGCGTGATAGCGGCGTGGGAGGGCGACACAGGTGGTGCATGATAGCGGCGTGGGAGAGGGACACAGGTGGTGCGTGATAGCGGCGTGGGAGGGCGACACAGGTGGTGCATGATAGCGGCGTGGGAGGGAGACACAGGTGGTGCATGATAGCGGCGTGGGAGAGGGACACAGGTGGTGCGTGATAGCGGCGTGGGAGGGCGACACAGGTGGTGCATGATAGCGGCGTGGGAGAGGGACACAGGTGGTGCGTGATAGCGGCGTGGGAGGGCGACACAGGTGGTGCGTGATAGCGGCGTGGGAGGGCGACACAGGTGGTGCATGATAGCGGCGTGGGAGAGGGACACAGGTGGTGCGTAATAGAGGCGTGGGAGGGCGACACAGGTGGTGCATGATAGCGGCGTGGGAGAGGGACACAGGTGGTGCGTGATAGCGGCGTGGGAGGGCGACACAGGTGGTGCATGATAGCGGCGTGGGAGAGGGACACAGGTGGTGCGTGATAGCGGCGTGGGAGGGCGACACAGGTGGTGCATGATAGCGGCGTGGGAGGGCGACACAGGTGGTGCATGATAGCGGCGTGGGAGAGGGACACAGGTGGTGCGTGATAGCGGCGTGGGAGGGCGACACAGGTGGTGCATGATAGCGGCGTGGGAGAGGGACACAGGTGGTGCGTGATAGCGGCGTGGGAGGGCGACACAGGTGGTGCGTGATAGCGGCGTGGGAGGGCGACGCAGGTGGTGCGTGATAGCGGCGTGGGAGGGCGACACAGGTGGTGCATGATAGCGGCGTGGGAGGGCGACACGAGTGGTGCATGTCGGCGTGGGAGGGCGACACAGGTGGTGCATGTCGACGTGGGAGGGCGACACAGGTGGTGCATGTCGACGTGGGAGGGCGACACAGGTGGTGCATGTCGACGTGGGAGGGCGACATAGGTGGTGCATGTCGACGTGGGAGGGCGACACAGGTGGTGCATATCGACGTGGGAGGGCGACACAGATGGTGCATGTCGACGTGGGAGGGCGACACAGGTGGTGCATGTCGACGTGGGAGGGCGACACAGGTGGTGCATGATAGCGGCGTGGGAGGGCGACACAGGTGGTGCGTGATAGCGGCGTGGGAGGGCGACACAGGTGGTGCGTGATAGCGGCGTGGGAGGGCGACACAGGTGGTGCATGATAGCGGCGTGGGAGGGCGACACAGGTGGTGCATGATAGCGGCGTGGGAGAGGGACACAGGTGGTGCGTGATAGCGGCGTGGGAGGGCGACACAGGTGGTGCGTAATAGCGGCGTGGGAGGGCGACACAGGTGGTGCGTGATAGCGGCGTGGGAGGGCGACACAGGTGGTGCATGTCGACGTGGGAGGGCGACACAGGTGGTGCGTGTCGACGTGGGAGGGCGACACAGGTGGTGCATGATAGCGGCGTGGGAGAGGGACACAGGTGGTGCGTGATAGCGGCGTGGGAGGGCGACACAGGTGGTGCGTGATAGCGGCGTGGGAGGGCGACACAGGTGGTGCATGATAGCGGCGTGGGAGGGAGACACAGGTGGTGCATGATAGCGGCGTGGGAGAGGGACACAGGTGGTGCGTGATAGCGGCGTGGGAGGGCGACACAGGTGGTGCGTGATAGCGGCGTGGGAGGGCGACACAGGTGGTGCATGATAGCGGCGTGGGAGGGAGACACAGGTGGTGCGTGATAGCGGCGTGGGAGGGCGACACAGGTGGTGCGTGATAGCGGCGTGGGAGGGCGACACAGGTGGTGCATGATAGCGGCGTGGGAGAGGGACACAGGTGGTGCGTGATAGCGGCGTGGGAGGGCGACACAGGTGGTGCGTGATAGCGGCGTGGGAGGGCGACACAGGTGGTGCATGATAGCGGCGTGGGAGAGGGACACAGGTGGTGCGTGATAGCGGCGTGGGAGGGCGACACAGGTGGTGCATGATAGCGGCGTGGGAGAGGGACACAGGTGGTGCGTGATAGCGGCGTGGGAGGGCGACACAGGTGGTGCATGATAGCGGCGTGGGAGAGGGACACAGGTGGTGCGTGATAGCGGCGTGGGAGGGCGACACAGGTGGTGCATGATAGCGGCGTGGGAGGGAGACACAGGTGGTGCATGATAGCGGCGTGGGAGAGGGACACAGGTGGTGCGTGATAGCGGCGTGGGAGGGCGACACAGGTGGTGCATGATAGCGGCGTGGGAGAGGGACACAGGTGGTGCGTGATAGCGGCGTGGGAGGGCGACACAGGTGGTGCGTGATAGCGGCGTGGGAGGGCGACACAGGTGGTGCATGATAGCGGCGTGGGAGAGGGACACAGGTGGTGCGTAATAGAGGCGTGGGAGGGCGACACAGGTGGTGCATGATAGCGGCGTGGGATAGGGACACAGGTGGTGCGTGATAGCGGCGTGGGAGGGCGACACAGGTGGTGCATGATAGCGGCGTGGGAGAGGGACACAGGTGGTGCGTGATAGCGGCGTGGGAGGGCGACACAGGTGGTGCATGATAGCGGCGTGGGAGGGCGACACAGGTGGTGCATGATAGCGGCGTGGGAGAGGGACACAGGTGGTGCGTGATAGCGGCGTGGGAGGGCGACACAGGTGGTGCATGATAGCGGCGTGGGAGAGGGACACAGGTGGTGCGTGATAGCGGCGTGGGAGGGCGACACAGGTGGTGCATGATAGCGGCGTGGGAGGGCGACACAGGTGGTGCATGATAGCGGCGTGGGAGAGGGACACAGGTGGTGCGTGATAGCGGCGTGGGAGGGCGACACAGGTGGTGCATGATAGCGGCGTGGGAGGGCGACACAGGTGGTGCGTGATAGCGGCGTGGGAGAGGGACACAGGTGGTGCGTGATAGCGGCGTGGGAGGGCGACACAGGTGGTGCATGATAGCGGCGTGGGAGGGCGACACAGGTGGTGCGTGATAGCGGCGTGGGAGAGGGACACAGGTGGTGCGTGATAGCGGCGTGGGAGAGGGACACAGGTGGTGCGTGATAGCGGCGTGGGAGGGCGACACAGGTGGTGCATGATAGCGGCGTGGGAGGGCGACACAGGTGGTGCATGATAGCGGCGTGGGAGGGCGACACAGGTGGTGCATGATAGCGGCGTGGGAGGGCGACACAGGTGGTGCATGATAGCGGCGTGGGAGAGGGACACAGGTGGTGCGTGATAGCGGCGTGGGAGGGCGACACAGATGGTGCATGATAGCGGCGTGGGAGGGCGACACAGGTGGTGCATGATAGCGGCGTGGGAGAGGGACACAGGTGGTGCGTGATAGCGGCGTGGGAGGGCGACACAGGTGGTGCATGATAGCGGCGTGGGAGAGGGACACAGGTGGTGCGTGATAGAGGCGTGGGAGGGCGACACAGGTGGTGCATGATAGCGGCGTGGGAGGGCGACACAGATGGTGCGTGATAGCGGCGTGGGAGGGCGACACAGGTGGTGCATGATAGCGGCGTGGGAGAGGGACACAGGTGGTGCGTGATAGCGGCGTGGGAGAGGGACACAGATGGTGCATGATAGAGGCGTGGGAGGGCGACACAGGTGGTGCATGATAGCGGCGTGGGAGGGCGACACAGGTGGTGCATGATAGCGGCGTGGGAGAGGGACACAGGTGGTGCATGATAGTGTGGGAGGGCGACACAGGTGGTGCATGATAGCGGCGTGGGAGAGGGACACAGGTGGTGCGTAATAGCGGCGTGGGAGGGCGACACAGGTGGTGCGTGATAGCGGCGTGGGAGAGGGACACAGATGGTGCATGATAGAGGCGTGGGAGGGCGACACAGGTGGTGCATGATAGCGGCGTGGGAGAGGGACACAGGTGGTGCGTGATAGCGGCGTGGGAGGGCGACACAGGTGGTGCGTGATAGCGGCGTGGGAGGGCGACACAGGTGGTGCGTGATAGCGGCGTGGGAGAGGGACACAGGTGGTGCGTGATAGCGGCGTGGGAGGGCGACACAGGTGGTGCATGATAGCGGCGTGGGAGGGCGACACAGGTGGTGCATGATAGCGGCGTGGGAGGGCGACACAGGTGGTGCGTGATAGCGGCGTGGGAGGGCGACACAGGTGGTGCATGATAGCGGCGTGGGAGGGCGACACAGGTGGTGCATGATAGCGGCGTGGGAGGGCGACACAGGTGGTGCGTGATAGCGGCGTGGGAGGGCGACACAGGTGGTGCATGATAGCGGCGTGGGAGGGCGACACAGATGGTGCATGATAGCGGCGTGGGAGGGCGACACAGGTGGTGCATGATAGCGGCGTGGGAGGGCGACACAGGTGGTGCATGATAGCGGCGTGGGAGGGCGACACAGGTGGTGCGTGATAGCGGCGTGGGAGAGGGACACAGGTGGTGCGTGATAGCGGCGTGGGAGGGCGACACAGGTGGTGCGTGATAGCGGCGTGGGAGAGGGACACAGGTGGTGCATGATAGCGGCGTGGGAGAGGGACACAGGTGGTGCGTGATAGCGGCGTGGGAGAGGGACACAGGTGGTGCGTGATAGCGGCGTGGGAGAGGGACACAGGTGGTGCGTGATAGCGGCGTGGGAGAGGGACACAGGTGGTGCGTGATAGCGGCGTGGGAGGGCGACACAGGTGGTGCGTGATAGCGGCGTGGGAGAGGGACACAGGTGGTGCGTGATAGCGGCGTGGGAGGGCGACACAGGTGGTGCGTGATAGCGGCGTGGGAGGGCGACACAGGTGGTGCGTGATAGCGGCGTGGGAGGGCGACACAGATGGTGCGTGATAGCGGCGTGGGAGGGCGACACAGGTGGTGCGTGATAGCGGCGTGGGAGAGGGACACAGGTGGTGCATGATAGCGGCGTGGGAGGGCGACACAGGTGGTGCGTGATAGCGGCGTGGGAGGGCGACACAGGTGGTGCATGATAGCGGCGTGGGAGAGGGACACAGGTGGTGCATGATAGCGGCGTGGGAGGGCGACACAGGTGGTGCGTGATAGCGGCGTGGGAGGGCGACACAGGTGGTGCGTGATAGCGGCGTGGGAGGGCGACACAGGTGGTGCGTGATAGCGGCGTGGGAGAGGGACACAGATGGTGCGTGATAGCGGCGTGGGAGGGCGACACAGGTGGTGCGTGATAGCGGCGTGGGAGGGCGACACAGATGGTGCGTGATAGCGGCGTGGGAGAGGGACACAGGTGGTGCGTGATAGCGGCGTGGGAGGGCGACACAGGTGGTGCGTGATAGCGGCGTGGGAGGGCGACACAGATGGTGCATGATAGCGGCGTGGGAGGGCGACACAGGTGGTGCGTGATAGCGGCGTGGGAGAGGGACACAGGTGGTGCATGATAGCGGCGTGGGAGGGCGACACAGGTGGTGCATGTCGGCGTGGGAGGGCGACACAGGTGGTGCATGATAGCGGCGTGGGAGAGGGACACAGGTGGTGCATGATAGCGGCGTGGGAGGGCGACACAGGTGGTGCATGTCGGCGTGGGAGAGGGACACAGGTGGTGCATGATAGCGGCGTGGGAGGGCGACACAGGTGTTGCGTGATAGCGGCGTGGGAGGGCGACACAGGTGGTGCGTGATAGCGGCGTGGGAGGGCGACACAGGTGGTGCATGTCGACGTGGGAGAGGGACACAGGTGGTGCATGATAGCGGCGTGGGAGGGCGACACAGGTGGTGCGTGATAGCGGCGTGGGAGAGCGACACAGGTGGTGCGTAATAGAGGCGTGGGAGGGCGACACAGGTGGTGCGTGATAGCGGCGTGGGAGGGCGACACAGGTGGTGCATGATAGCGGCGTGATGTCGCACATCACAGGGCAAGTCTCATAAAGGGAATGGATGAACCCACGCACATGTCGTTACATTCCATGTAAGGTATTGCATGGTGTGCTGTTGATCGAAAGCTCTGGATCCTGCGAGCCTACCCCAGTTCTCTGGATCCTGCGAGCCTACCCCAGTTTTCGGGAGCCTGTCTGTCCATCAAACCCGTCGTGTTGGTATGACAGTATGACATGAACTGAAACTCCATTGTTTTGTCGATTCTGTTGCTTTGGAGAGGCCCCTTGTCGGGGTCACGGCGCGGTGGGTGGTGGGCGTGGCTGACTGGTGTGCCCGCCCCCTGCAGGTCACGGCGCGGTGGGTGGTGGGCGTGGCTGACTGGTGTGCCCGCCCCCCTGCAGGTCACGGCACGGTGGGTGGTGGGCGTGGCTGACTGGTGTGCCCGGCCCCCTGCAGGTCACGGCACGGTGGGTGGTGGGCGTGGCTGACTGGTGTGCCCGCCCCCTGCAGGTCACGGCGCGGTGGGTGGTGGGCGTGGCTGACTGGTGTGCCCGGCCCCCTGCGAGTCACGGCACGGTGGGTGGTGGGCGTGGCTGACTGGTGTGCCCGCCCCCTGCGGGTCACGGCACGGTGGGTGGTGGGCGTGGCTGACTGGTGTGCCCGCCCCCTGCAGGTCACGGCACGGTGGGTGGTGGGCGTGGCTGACTGGTGTGCCCGGCCCCCTGCGGGTCACGGCACGGTGGGTGGTGGGCGTGGCTGACTGGTGTGCCCGCCCCCTGCAGGTCACGGCACGGTGGGTGGTGGGCGTGGCTGACTGGTGTGCCCGGCCCCCCTGCGGATCACGGCACGGTGGGTGGTGGGCGTGGCTGACTGGTGTGCCCGCCCCCTGCAGGTCACGGCACGGTGGGTGGTGGGCGTGGCTGACTGGTGTGCCCGCCCCCTGCAGGTCACGGCACGGTGGGTGGTGGGCGTGGCTGACTGGTGTGCCCGGCCCCCTGCAGGTCACGGCACGGTGGGTGGTGGGCGTGGCTGACTGGTGTGCCCCGCCCCCTGCAGGTCACGGCACGGTGGGTGGTGGGCGTGGCTGTGGGTGGTGGGCGTGGCCTACGGGGTACTGTTATGTCACCACCATGATGGGGTGTGGCCCGTGAAGAAACCAGGTGTTCCCAGTATTCTGGGTCAGTCCGGCAGGGTTGTTTCGGTGAGCCGCCCCTTGCCCCGGTGGGCTTCTGAGACAACTTCGCCCTGGTGGGGGTATCAAAATGACCCCGCCCACTCGAAAACTAAAATTGAAAATGTCAGTACCATTCGAGATCTGGGAGTCACTTTGGACCAAAAACTGGCATTTGAGGTTCATATAAATGCCACTGTTGCAAAGGCAAACCGGGGATTTGGCCTACTTATTCGCACTCTCCAGTCAGCTTCCCGGCGTTGCAGCTTCAACAAGCGTTCTGCTCTAGCCGCCTTTAATGCAAACGTTCGGCCAATCTTAGAATATTGTTCGGTAATTTGGGCTGGAGCAGCAAAAACTCATCTCGTTTGCGTCGAGAGGGTTCAGCACAGGTTCCTGATGTGGCTAGCCAACCACACTGCACCCCGGTGTCCGTCTCTCGAGTACGATCGGTTGCTTGTGTTTTATGACGTACGACCGCTGCGCGCCAGGCGTGTGCAGTGTGATGTGGTGTTTTTTACTAAGCTTTTTAGAGGTCTCATCTCATCATCTTACTTGCTTAAATGTTTTAGTGTGTTCATGTCCCATCCATGAACACCAGGGTTGCGGCGTTCACCCTGTTCGACGTCCCCCGCGGCCGTGTGGACACCGTGCAATCCAGCCTATTTGTGCGGGGACCCTGCTCGGTGAATGACTTTGTCGCTTCGAGTCCTCTGAGTGATGTTTTTAACGATGCCATAGGAAGGCTTAAGAAGGACATAGTGGGGTATACGTCGACGTCGGGAACTTTTATTTAGACTCCGACTCGATTGATGTGATTTTGTTTCTTTTATGAATGCTGTACTTTTCATTATATTATATGATGGACTTCACCTGTAATTGGGCTCGTACCTGTTGGTGATTAATAAATCATACAATCATACAATCAAAAAGGGTTAGAAGGACGCTGAAAAACGTTCGAAAGCTCTCGACAAGGACATTCGAAGGTACTAAGGACATTTTTGGCTCAGGTCAATATTGAGGTCATCAAATATTGAGGTCATCATCAGCAAGGTCATCAAAGGTCCAATTTTCCAAGCATAGGACTTTGCTCCAGAAACCCTAAAATATATCGACAACTATGATCGCTAGGAACAAACGGGAAAAGCAATCTAAAGCTCTTGAAAAATGCAATCACCGTTGGTGTCCTCAAATTTTGGCTCAGGTCAATACTTTTGGCTCCAGAGGTCACCAAAAGTCACGGTTGCATTTTCTTCCAAAAAACATGTTCATGAATAACTTTTTATCTAATAAAGAAAGGTCAATTATGTTAACACCATCGTATTTCTCATCAAGACGCTTCGAAACATATTGATGGTGACCGGGTTAGGTCAACTTCAAAATTTGACCTCAGGTTAAGGCCATTTGGTGACCCAGGTAGGTCATGTTGCATATGGTGTCATTTGCACGTCTCTATCTGTATTCTATCAAAATGTATTGGCAAAAAGGTGCTGGTGACCCCAATTGACCTCAGCTGACCTTACATAGGTCACTGAGCAATAATTGCATCTGGATCATCAAGAATGAGCTAAAATAACATGATTCTGAATGGATTGACCTGATATAATGCATATTCTCTGAATAGGAAGTATTTGTATATTTTCCCATTTACTTATAATGGGAGGTCACGAAATTGACCTGACCTCAGGTCACCGATACAACAAAATTCCGAGATATACGAATTGTAGGTATTTATGACCTTATGAAATCCTGTAAGTTTCAAATCTCTCGGACAAACATTGCTTTGGCACGACCACAAACATTGTTGGAGGCAAGGTCACTTGACGTGACCTGGTGACCTGACCTGAGATGACCTGGGGTCAAAACTTTCACACAATATGGGTAATTATGCCCAAACAGCTGTGCCAAATTTGGGGGACTGGGGGAACGTGTGCCCCCACCCCACCACATTTTCGGATTTTAACATTACGCCTATGAGCGTTGCATGGAAAGAATCGACTTCAGAATGCCTCCGTGCCCCAACTTTCGGAATGTGGCGGCGCCCTTGGCTGGATGAGTAGTCATAATGAGAACAGGCAACCCAAAACAATGGCCTAAGGGCCTCATAGGAAAGAATCAACAGTCATGTTCCAACCGCTGAACATCACCAATCTCCAAAAACATTCAGATAGCATGATATAGCAAAAACATTCATAGCAGTTTGGCGCAGATGAGACAATCGTAAGAACTGGAGAAGAAACAGTAAGCAAAATTGTATGTCATTGTCAATATATTGTATTTGGTGTATGGGAAATATTTAAAAGTATTTTGTATTTAGTTTCCTCGTTAATCTTAACCCGCGAGTTACTGAGGTATATTCCATAACGCGACTTACTGGGGGGGGGGGCTATTTCCCCCCCCCCCCCCTCGGATCTCCGGAACTATTGGACCGATTATACAAATTAAAACGGTATTCGATAGCCCTGGGAAATTTATCGAGGGAAACCTAATATTGTTGACCTCTGGGTCACCGATGACGTCACAGGTCAGGTCAAGTACAAAATGTTTGACAGTGTCAAAAGGTCTCGATGGATGGAATTGTCGCGCTAAATTGCGATATTAAATGCATAACCAGTCGATAAATCGGTGTGAGTCGTGTGTCTGACACTAATAAGTACCTTTCTAAGCTGATTATGAACTTGGGTCAGGTCAATGTCATCCGAGGTCACGAGGTCAAACTGTAGATTACGGTCATTAGGCGTTGTAACACACGTTTATGGGGTTATTTTCGTCTAGAACGCGAAAAATGACCTTAGAACATTGTTTGTTCCATACAAATAGAAGTAAAAAAGCAAAAACGGAAGAAAAAAAAATTATGCATAGTAATGCTCTGAGTGGTGGTCGATTTTTGGCATTTAAAGGTCATAAGTCAGTCATTTTTGAAGATGACGACTTCAAATTTGGTACACATATTCACCTAGCACGTCTCGACCACATATATTCCGGTTTTTGGATAATTCTGTTTTTTTAAGTTTGTAAAAAAAATGTATTTGGATTTCTCAAAATTTTGAATTAAAAAACCCTCACAAATCCGAGATCACAGTTTGATAGCCCGGTCTATTGTCAGTAATTTGATTTAAGACAATTTAATTTATTTCAAACGTTGTACCTTTGACAGCGTTTTCAGCAAACCATTATTTTTCAACAAAACCCGAAGAACATGACGTCACTGACGTCATTCCCGGTTGACCTATCATAACCTCATATTTTTCCTTTGGCCAACATGTGTAGAATTGATGTGAGAGAAGGTACTGCAAGATTGGTGACGATACTGGTGTTGGTTTAGGATTATTGCAAAATAACGGGAGGGGGCAAAAAATAGCCCCCCCCCCCAGTAAGTCGCGGGTTAAAGCAAATGATGCTTTAAAAAAAATGTTGCATTTAGACCACAAACATATACATTGTTTTGTTCTACAACAAATGATTTCATCAGCTGTTTCCACAGCGACATTTGTGACGCATCAGAGACATTGCTAAATCAGTGTTGTTACTGAATGTGTCAGTTGGTGAACTTAGTGGCTGTACCTTTGAAGTTTAAACATAGGCATAAATAAAAATAATTTGCAGATCAGTTACATATTTTGAAAGGCTTGAAACAATCAGCAATGTAATCAATTGATCCCAGAACTTGCTTCCTTGTTTTTCTTGCAAGAAATAGCTAGTTGCTGTATCACACCATTTATGCACAAACTTTGATATTGACTGATTATTGGTGTGTGAGCTACCATGAGGTAGTCCTTGCCTACTTTGACCCAACATGCTGCTTTCCAGTTCTTTTTACAGATCCATTTGGTTCTTGATTTAATTATATATATTTTGTCAACTTGTTTTTAGTGAATTGTGATGTTTTATGGCTTTTATGGTTAAGGAAGGCTTGAGGAAAAAGTTGTTTTCTTTATGAAATGTTGTTTTTTGTCCTAAAACTTTCTAAAAGTAGCAAAAAAAAGTACTTGCGGGTAGCTGGCAACCTATATAGGCAAGTGGGTAGTGGCGGGTAGTTGAAGAGGGTTTGCGGAACGGGGCCGGTAGCCACAGGCTTGAAAGGTGGCATCTCTACTCCGTACCAGCCGCTGATGTTCCCGTCACGGGGGTACTCCTGGCGCCTGCTGATGCCGTGAGACTCCGTACCAGCCGCTGATGTTCCCGTCACGGGGGTACTCCTGGCGCCTGCTGATGCCGTGAGACTCCGTACCAGCCGCTGATGTTCCCGTCACGGAGATACTCCTGGCGCCTGCTGATGCCGTGAGACTCCGTACCAGCCGCTGATGTTCCCGTCACGGGGGTACTCCTGGCGCCTGCTGATGTCGTGAGACTCCGTACCAGCCGCTGATGTTCCCGTCACGGGGGTACTCCTGGCGCCTGCTGATGCCGTGAGACTCCGTACCAGCCGCTGATGTTCCCGTCACGGGGGTACTCCTGGCGCCTGCTGATGCCGTGAGACTCCGTACCAGCCGCTGATGTTCCCGTCACGGGGGTACTCCTGGCGCCTGCTGATGCCGTGAGACTCCGTACCAGCCGCTGATGTTCCCGTCACGGGGGTACTCCTGGCGCCTGCTGATGCCGTGAGACTCCGTACCAGCCGCTGATGTTCCCGTCACGGGGGTACTCCTGGCGCCTGCTGATGCCGTGAGACTCCGTACCAGCCGCTGATGTTCCCGTCACGGGGGTACTCCTGGCGCCTGCTGATGCCGTGAGACTCCGTACCAGCCGCTGATGTTCCCGTCACGGGGGTACTCCTGGCGCCTGCTGATGCCGTGAGACTCCGTACCAGCCGCTGATGTTCCCGTCACGGGGGTACTCCTGGCGCCTGCTGATGCCGTGAGACTCCGTACCAGCCGCTGATGTTCCCGTCACGGGGGTACTCCTGGCGCCTGCTGATGCCGTGAGACTCCGTACCAGCCGCTGATGTTCCCGTCACGGGGGTACTCCTGGCGCCTGCTGATGCCGTGAGACTCCGTACCAGCCGCTGATGTTCCCGTCACGGGGGTACTCCTGGCGCCTGCTGATGTCGTGAGACTCCGTACCAGCCGCTGATGTTCCCGTCACGGGGGTACTCCTGGCGCCTGCTGATGCCGTGAGACTCCGTACCAGCCGCTGATGTTCCCGTCACGGGGGTACTCCTGGCGCCTGCTGATGCCGTGAGACTCCGTACCAGCCGCTGATGTTCCCGTCACGGGGGTACTCCTGGCGCCTGCTGATGCCGTGAGACTCCGTACCAGCCGCTGATGTTCCCGTCACGGGGGTACTCCTGGCGCCTGCTGATGCCGTGAGACTCCGTACCAGCCGCTGATGTTCCCGTCACGGGGGTACTCCTGGCGCCTGCTGATGCCGTGAGACTCCGTACCAGCCGCTGATGTTCCCGTCACGGGGGTACTCCTGGCGCCTGCTGATGCCGTGAGACTCCGTACCAGCCGCTGATGTTCCCGTCACGGGGGTACTCCTGGCGCCTGCTGATGCCGTGAGACTCCGTACCAGCCGCTGATGTTCCCGTCACGGGGGTACTCCTGGCGCCTGCTGATGCCGTGAGACTCCGTACCAGCCGCTGATGTTCCCGTCACGGGGGTACTCCTGGCGCCTGCTGATGCCGTGAGACTCCGTACCAGCCGCTGATGTTCCCGTCACGGGGGTACTCCTGGCGCCTGCTGATGCCGTGAGACTCCGTACCAGCCGCTGATGTTCCCGTCACGGGGGTACTCCTGGCGCCTGCTGATGCCGTGAGACTCCGTACCAGCCGCTGATGTTCCCGTCACGGGGGTACTCCTGGCGCCTGCTGATGCCGTGAGACTCCGTACCAGCCGCTGATGTTCCCGTCACGGGGGTACTCCTGGCGCCTGCTGATGCCGTGAGACTCCGTACCAGCCGCTGATGTTCCCGTCACGGGGGTACTCCTGGCGCCTGCTGATGCCGTGAGACTCCGTACCAGCCGCTGATGTTCCCGTCACGGGGGTACTCCTGGCGCCTGCTGATGCCGTGAGACTCCGTACCAGCCGCTGATGTTCCCGTCACGGGGGTACTCCTGGCGCCTGCTGATGCCGTGAGACTCCGTACCAGCCGCTGATGTTCCCGTCACGGGGGTACTCCTGGCGCCTGCTGATGCCGTGAGACTCCGTACCAGCCGCTGATGTTCCCGTCACGGGGGTACTCCTGGCGCCTGCTTTCCGCCTGCTGATGCCGTGAGACTCCGTACCAGCCGCTGATGTTCCCGTCACGGAGATACTCCTGGCGCCTGCTTTCCGCCTGCTGATGCCGTGAGACTCCGTACCAGCCGCTGATGTTCCCGTCACGGGGGTACTCCTGGCGCCTGCTGATGCCGTGAGACTCCGTACCAGCCGCTGATGTTCCCGTCACGGGGGTACTCCTGGCGCCTGCTGATGCCGTGAGACTCCGTACCAGCCGCTGATGTTCCCGTCACGGGGGTACTCCTGGCGCCTGCTGATGCCGTGAGACTCCGTACCAGCCGCTGATGTTCCCGTCACGGGGGTACTCCTGGCGCCTGCTGATGCCGTGAGACTCCGTACCAGCCGCTGATGTTCCCGTCACGGGGGTACTCCTGGCGCCTGCTGATGCCGTGAGACTCCGTACCAGCCGCTGATGTTCCCGTCACGGGGTACTCCTGGCGCCTGCTGATGCCGTGAGACTCCGTACCAGCCGCTGATGTTCCCGTCACGGAGATACTCCTGGCGCCTGCTTTCCGCCTGCTGATGCCGTGAGACTCCGTACCAGCCGCTGATGTTCCCGTCACGGGGTACTCCTGGCGCCTGCTGATGCCGTGAGACTCCGTACCAGCCGCTGATGTTCCCGTCACGGGGGTACTCCTGGCGCCTGCTGATGCCGTGAGACTCCGTACCAGCCGCTGATGTTCCCGTCACGGGGGTACTCCTGGCGCCTGCTGATGCCGTGAGACTCCGTACCAGCCGCTGATGTTCCCGTCACGGGGGTACTCCTGGCGCCTGCTTTCCGCCTGCTGATGCCGTGAGACTCCGTACCAGCCGCTGATGTTCCCGTCACGGAGATACTCCTGGCGCCTGCTTTCCGCCTGCTGATGCCGTGGACTCCGTACCAGCCGCTGATGTTCCCGTCACGGAGATACTCCTGGCGCCTGCTTTCCGCCTGCTGATGCCGTGAGACTCCGTACCAGCCGCTGATGTTCCCGTCACGGAGATACTCCTGGCGCCTGCTTTCCGCCTGCTGATGCCGTGAGACTCCGTACCAGCCGCTGATGTTCCCGTCACGGGGGTACTCCTGGCGCCTGCTTTCCGCCTGCTGATGCCGTGAGACTCCGTACCAGCCGCTGATGTTCCCGTCACGGAGATACTCCTGGCGCCTGCTGATGTCGTGAGACTCCGTACCAGCCGCTGATGTTCCCGGTTCCCTGCCACCATCAGCTGCACATCTACCCCAGTGCATGTCAGGCCAATCTGCAGCGAATCGCGTGAGCGGGGCTAGCGCCCGGGAAAAGACTGGCACACTTCTCTTGTCCATGGCGAGGGTTGAGTCTGACATGCTATCGCTGGACTTCGGCGGGGGTTCCCTTGTGACCTCGAGACCATGAAACCCTCGGCTAGTTTGGAATTATATAAACGGAGACAACATCATACTGCGATGCATCCAATGCCTTCCCAACGGGACGGCTGAATGTTGTGGTACTGCATTGCGCAATGTGCATTCATCCAAGTCGTATCCAAAACATCCATACACACTCCCAAATATGACGGACATGTGTGTACGTCTCTCGGCGGCACCCTGCTTGTGTTGATGCATTCGCACATGTCACGTCATGACGGACACACATGACGGACATGTGTGTCCGTCTCTCGGCGGCACCCTGCTTGTGTTGATGCATTCCCCTGGTTTATTTGCGTCACTCTCCGTCTCTCGGCGGCACCCTGCTTGTGTTGATGCATTCGCACATGTCACGTCATGACGGACACACATGACGGACATGTGTGTACGTCTCTCGGCGGCACCCTGCTTGTGTTGATGCATTCGCACATGTCACGTCATGACGGACACACATGACGGACATGTGTGTACGTCTCTCGGCGGCACCCTGCTTGTGTTGATGCATTCCTCTGGTTTATTTGCGTCACTCTCACTCCTGGGGCAATATTCTGATGCAATCCTCATGTTGGTGTGGTCGTCCTATGATCCGTAAATACCTGGGACGGCAGCTGGCCGGCCGCCGCGCCGCGGAGACTGCTCCTTGCCCTTGGACAAAGGTCAGAGCTGGCTGGCCAGCCGCCGCGGGAGACTGCCCATTGCCCTTGGACAAGGCGCAGAGCTGGCTGGCCGGCCGGCGCGGCGGCGGTAACGCGGCACGTGCAGTGATGGGAACCGGAGCTGACGGGCGGGGAACCACCGGCAACGGTCGGTCGGCGGCGCGGCGGCGCGTGCTCGATACCGCGCGCGTCAGCGACCAAGAGACGTGGCACCACACGTGTTGTGGGTGCGCAGCGAGTCAACAGCTTAGCGGGTTCACGGAAGGCAGACCAGACCATCTGGTCCAGTGCCAGATCGGCTGGTCCACTGATAGATCAGCTGGTCCACAGACAAACAGACCAGCCGGTCCAAAGACGGATCAGCTGGTCCACAGACAGACCAGCCGGTCCACATACAGGGAGTCCCAAAATTGATGAGCGGTTGGTGGTGCCCATTGTTCAATATCATGTTATCGTTATAACAATCAAAGTCACCAGCTGCGTGTTCAGAAGCTCCCAGCGGACACTATCTCAGCTCGAGCTGCAGCGCGTTATTCATTTACACCACCGATTAACACTATTTATTTCCTGCGGGCGGCCAAAATTACGTTAAACTGCGGGGGGGCAGATTCTGTCCCCTTTCTTTCATTTTGGACCCCGAAATTTATTTTTGTTCAAAAAGTGGGGGCAGGGGGCAAAAAATACGAAAATTTTGGGTGTTTTTTAAGGTCATTTCGGCCATGTGGTTTGACCGATTGTCATGCCCCAAACGTTTTTGAGCTTCACATGTACTGGTCTTTAATATATCAAAAGACAAGTACCCAAAAAATAGGCGTATTCAGGGGATGTAAAATGGGGGGATTTTCTGATAAATATGTGCTGTTCGTGATTGTTTAGGACGACATGAACGTCACATGTGGGCATTATATGCTGTAATTTGTTAAATGTAATATATTGCGCAGAGGCGGATCCAGGAAAACAACGTGGGAGCATCATGCGAGTAACGCTTTTATCATCTTACTAATTTGAAGTTGGACCTAATTTGAGGGTGGGTTTCGCCTCCCATCTTGTTTACCTGAGTGCGCCTCTGCCAAAAATATTTACCATCCCAGTATGTATGATGCATATTGCATTGAAAATGTTTCTGACGCATTTATTGTACCGCAAACTACGAAGGAAGTATGTGCCGCACAACCGCATTCGTAACACCCTCCCAAAACAGGAGCCTGGCACCGCCTCTGCCGGACCGATTTTGTTTTTCTTCAAAATTGTGAAACAACGCGCTATTCAATTTTGGGAAAAGTCACAAAGTTGCAGGACGCTAGGCCTAACGGTTTAGAAGCGGCAAGTGAAAAAACACCGGGGGGGGGCAGAATCTCCCCTCCCGCAGGGAATAGGGAAACGCCTTTCGTCTGCCTTAGTCTTCACGCGCAAGAGAGTCAGATCAGTGCCTTGTCGGGTGTTTTGAGTGTGAAGAGTCCCCCAGAGTCGAGAAACGAGTGTTTGACGTTCACCAGTACTACGAATTTTGCGACCAAGGAGCAGTCGGCTGACGAGGGTGATAAGTAGTTCGGGAGCCATCTGGCGGCCCTCACTGCTCGTGTAGCAAATCGAACAGAATGACATTGCCTTTTTGACGCGGGCTGACAAGTCCACGGAAGTCCCTGTACCCGCCCCGGTGCCCCTCCCCTCCCCTCCCCTCCCCTCCCCGACCCCAGCCGAGCCGACGCGTGCAGCGATAGCCTCGGGCTGCCCCACGTCCCAGCCGCAGGAACGCCACTGAACTTTGGCCCGGAGCGTGCGTCATACCACGCGTTCGCTGTGCAGAGCTCTCAGCTCAGCTGTGGAGCTCAGGGTGCAGAGTTCAGCCAGCGGTCGGTCCTAGGGTTCCGAATCCAGTCCTTCCGGCGTGGGATGACGTCACAGCGTTATGACGTCACAGATGGTGCGGTTCTGTTGCCGGGGCTCCACTTTAGGGTGTTTCATTTTGCACTTGTTGTTAGGAATTAATTGGCACCCCTAGCTTTTCTAGTTCCGTTTTTCATGCTGATTCCGAAAATTAAGTCTGTTTTTGCCGCAAATGAATGCTAAGGGTGGCTCATTTGTCTTTGTGTTGGCATTGTCGCCCTTGCGGCCATCGTAAGCGGTTTCTGGATATAAGTCCAGGAAATGCGATCACATTCTAACCTAAAAGGGTGTTTGCGTCATCAACATGTTTAATGACACATTGTGCTCGTAAATTATACCCAGGTCATGTCAGGTCACTGAACTGTGACGTCATTTTTAGGCCATGGTGCTCATTTTTTCAAATTTTCGCGTTCAGGAAGGCAATCATTTTACCAAACATGCATAGAAAGGGAACGAACATATCAGCAATCGTTCGAATTCTAGAACAAAGGGTTCAGGAACAAAAGGCGTAGCTGACTGCCACCTTTGACTCAAGAATGTTTTACAATATAGCTCTATTATTCTGTTGTATTCCAATATATAGGCTAACTTTTTTCTTCTTCGTTTTCTCAACGATACATCCAAACAATTTTGGGCATTTGCGAAATAGCTGAGAGATTGATCGGGCTTTATGTTTATTATTGCCTTACAAAAACATTCTAGAGAAGCGGAAATGAAGCAGAAACCACCCTAACTTCAAGTTATATGAATCCGAGCTATTTGGCGGGCCCGAGGTGCGACGTTCGTCTGTCGATGGTGAGTAACCCGTATACGGTATAGCTTGCATGATATTGTTTGGCCAGCTGCATGTTTTGTAAACGCGTAAATGCTATACATTTGTTTTAAGATAGTTTCGCTTGAAGCCAGGTTCACAACGAATCCGTTGACCACCGTTATTCCGTAGACGATTGTTTTTTGCCCATTGAACAATTGGCTATAATGCTACGACTAACGTATTAATTATATTGCCATGATACATAATTTTTGAAGAATAAAATGTTTTTATTAGGATTTGGCTATGGATCTAACAGAGAGAAGACAAAATGTCTTTAAAACCCATCCGTCCACGGACCGATGGCCGTCAGCAGATCAAAATGGATCCGGTGTGAATCGGACTGTAACAATGATACAGTCTGATTGGACTGTATCAATGCTATAACAGTCCGATTGAACTATATCAATTATACAGTCCGATTCACACCGGATCCATTTTGATCTGCTGACGGCCATCGGTCCGTCGACGGATGTTTTTGAAGACATTTCGTCGTCTCTCTGTTAGATCCATAGCCAAATCCTAATACAAATGTCATTGCATTCTTCAATAATTATTTACTATTACAATATAGCTAATACATTACTCGTAGCACTATAATCCATTGTTCAATGGACAAAGAGCAATCGTCGACGGAATAACGGTGGTCGACGGATTCGTTGTGAACCTGGCTTCAAGCGAAACTATCTTAAAACAAATGTATAGCATTTACGCGTTTACAAAACATGCAGCTGGCCAAACAATATCATGCAAGCTATACCGTATACGGGTTACTCACCATCGACAGACGAACGTCGCACCTCGGCCCCGCCAAATAGCTCGGATCCATATGAACTTGAAGTTAGGGTGGCTTCTGCTTCATTTCTGCTTCCCTAGAATGTTTTTTGTAAGGCAATAATAAGCATAAAGTCCAATAAATCTCTCAGCTATTTCGCAAATGCCCAAAATTGTTTGGATCTATCGTTGAGAAAATGAAGAACAAAGGTTAGCTATGTATATATAGCTAACTCGTGTTCATCGTTTTGTCAACGGAATACAACAGCATAATAGAGCTATATTTTAAAACATTCTTGAGTCAAAGGTGGCAGTCAGCTACGCCTTTTGTTCCTGAACCCTTTGGTTCTAGAATTCGAACGATTGCTGATATGTTCGTTCCCTTTCTATGCATGTTTGGTAAAATTATTGCCTTCCTGAACGCGAAAATTTGAAAAAATGTGCACCATGGCTTAAAAATGACGTCACAGGTCAGTGACCTGACATGACCTGGGTATAATTTAAGAACACAAGGTGTCATTAAACATGTTGATGACGCAAACACCCTTTTAGGTTAGAATGTGACCGCATTTCCTGGACTTTACCCAGAAACCGCTTACGATGGCCGCAAGGGCGAGAATGCCAACAAAAAAAGGCAAATGAGCCACCCTAAGCATTCATTTGCGGCAAAAACGGAACCAGGAAAGCTAGGGTGCCAATTGATTCCTAACAACAAGTGCAAAATGAAACGCCCTAGGCTGTATGCGATCTGCGACGATGGGCGGGGAGTGTGGATGAAGATGGGCGGGGAGTGGGGGGGGGGGGGGGGCAATGGGGGAGCTGTGCAATAACGTGGCGCTTGTCATGGGCGCCACATAACCAGGCAGTTGCTGCGCCCTAAACCGCCCACCATCATCATCATCATCATCATCATCATCATCATCATCATCATCATCATCATCATCATCATCATCATCATCATCATCATCATCATCATCATCATCATCATCATCATCATCATAATCATAATCATAATCATAATCATAATCATCATCATCATCATTATTATTATCATCATCATCATCATCATCATCATCATCATCATCATTATCATTATCATTATTATCATTATCATTATCATTATCATTATCATTATCATTATCATTATCATTATCATTATCATTATCATTATCATTATCATTATCATTATCATTATCATTATCATTATCATTATCATTATCATTATCATTATCATCATCATCAGCATCATCAGCATCAGCATCATCATAATCGTGTCGCTTGTCTCCGTTGTCTCCGGAAGCTCAGCTACACCCGCATTGTGTGTTGTCAATCAGGGCCCGGTGAGCAGGACTATTGTGTATTATTCATGAAGACCGCGTTTGTTCTTCATCAGGATGGAGCTGCAGTTTGACACTGTTCGCAGCTGTTTCACTCCACTCACTTCGTGTCTTCCCATTCGCGATTCTAGTCGGTAGATCGCAACGACTTCGCCATGATCGCCGATGACCTAGTAGTCGGTGCGCCTCCAAGCCAAAGTTTCCACCATCATGAAGGCTGGCTGTGGTCACTGGCGGATCCAGGGGCGGGGGGGGTGGCAACCCGGCCATGCCCCCCCCAAAAAAAACATGGAAAGGGGGAGGCAACATGTCTTTTGCCCCCCCCCCCCCCAAAAAAAAAAAAACGAAAGCTACCACGTATTAATTATTTGGGTTAATTATTTGGGTGCTTCCTCAACAAGCTTAATAAAATGTTGAATTTTCTAGAAAAGAAAACTAAAACTTAAATGAAAAAGGCTGAATTGCCGAAACAAAGGCGCCCATTCCGTAGTTCGTGTTGCATAAATACCTCCATTTGAGAGCAATTGACAGCACAAGAGTCACATCGCTAAATGTGGCGCGGATGGTGCGAATAACAGTTGATGTTAGTACTAAATCGAAGCGTGCTGCGCTCTACGCGTGGGAAGTTTGAAGTTCAAACTTTTTGAATTATTCGGTACTGGCGATTAGGGAGGACATTGTCATGAAGAGGCAGTCGACTCCGAATCATATAAATAAATGAAATGGAAAGGTACCTATGTTTTCTATCAAAGCCAAAAAGGTACGTATAGCTCACCTGGTTCACTCGGGTGGTTGGGTTCCCATACCCAACCACGGTTGGGGGAGGCGGTTGGGGGCACGGCCCCTTTGCCTCCCCCCCCCCCCGGATCCACCAGAACACTGGTGAATCCAAGGGGGGTCAGAGGGCCATGTCCCCCAACCGCCTACTGGTGAATACAAAGAGGGGCAAAGGAGCCATGGCTCCCCCAACCGCCTGCTGGTGGATCCAAAGGGAGGCAGGATCATGTCCCCCAACCGCCTGCTGGTGGATCCAAAGGGAGGCGGGACCATGTCTCCCAACCGCCTACTGGTGGATCCAAAGGGAGGCAGGATCATGTCCCCCAACCGCCTGCTGGTGGATCCAAAGGGAGGCGGGACCATGTCCCCCAACCGCCTGCTGGTGGATCCAAAGGGAGGCAGGATCATGTCCCCCAACCGCCTGCTGGTGGATCCAAAGGGAGGCAGGACCATGTCCCCCAACCGCCTGCTGGTGGATCCAAAGGGAGGCAGGACCATGTCCCCCAACCGCCTGCTGGTGGATCCAAAGGGAGGCAGGATCATGTCTCCCAACCGCCTGCTGGTGGATCCAAAGGGAGGCAGGATCATGTCCCCCAACCGCCTGCTGGTGGATCCAAAGGGAGGCAGGATCATGTCCCCCAACCGCCTACTGGTGGATCCAAAGGGAGGCAGGATCATGTCTCCCAACCGCCTGCTGGTGGATCCAAAGGGAGGCAGGATCATGTCCCCCAACCGCCTACTGGTGGATCCAAAGGGAGGCAGGATCATGTCTCCCAACCGCCTGCTGGTGGATCCAAAGGGAGGCAGGATCATGTCCCCCAACCGCCTACTGGTGGATCCAAAGGGAGGCAGGATCATGTCTCCCAACCGCCTGCTGGTGGATCCAAAGGGAGGCAGGATCATGTCCCCCAACCGCCTGCTGGTGGATCCAAAGGGAGGCAGGACCATGTCTCCCAACCGCCTACTGGTGGATCCAAGGGAGAGGACAAAGGGGCATGCCCCCAACCGCATGTAGTCGGATGGAAATGGACACATTTCCGAGTTGAAAAAAAATCTAAGCAGCTGTAAGTAAGGGCACTGGCGGATCCAGGGGGCATTTAGGGCCATGGCCCCTCCCCAAAGGTCCTGAAAACATGATTCCCCCCCAAAAAAACGCGTGCGCTCTACCCCCCGTCAACAACTTTTCGCTGACGGCTTACCGCCCGCCGCTACCCCCCGCTCAACAACTTTTTGGAAATACGCCACTGGATCCCCCCCCCCCCCCCCCAAAGAACGGCTATATCCGCCAGTGGCTGTGGTATTAATACATTGTTCCGTATGGGTGGTTCGGCCTGTGTGGGTATTTTCAGCTGCTTTGTATTCACCATATTTGGAGTGACCTAAGCCAGTTCAATGTCAGATAATCACCCATTCCGGCTTAACGTATAATACCTGTGCTATATGATATTTGTATTCACCATGTTTGGAGTGAACTAAGCCAGTTCAATGTCAGGTAATCCACGATTTACGGCTTAACGTATAATACCCGTGTTATATGATACAGATATCATAATTGGATAGCCATAATTGCATTGCATAGTGACTTACTTAGTGACACTTGTGCCGAGACAGCATGTTAAGCTCCAGCGATGACTGATGGGCCGGCCGACCGACTGTCGGTACCGCGGTTACTGAGACTGGCGGCCGGAAGTTGACCAATGTTAAGCTCCAGCGATGGCTGATGGGCCGGCCGACCGACTGTCGGTACCGCGGTTACTGAGACTGGCGGCCGGAAGTTGACCGATCACTGGTTATTGACTGACGCTGGCTGTTTACTGACGTCCGTTGGCGGGTTATTGACTGACGTTGGCTGTTAACTGACGTCCGTTGGCGGGTTATTGACTGACGCTGGCTGTTTACTGACGTCCGTTGGCGGGTTATTTATTGACTGACGCTGGCTGTTTACTGACGTCCGTTGGCGGGTTATGTATTGACTGACGCTGGCTGTTTACTGACGTCCGTTGGCGGGTTATTTATTGACTGACGCTGGCTGTTTACTGACGTCCGTTGGCGGGTTATTGACTGACGCTGGCTGTTAACTGACGTCCGTTGGCGGGTTATTGACTGACGCTGGCTGTTTACTGACGTCCGTTGGCGGGTTATGTATTGACTGACGTTGGATGTTTACTGACGTCCGTTGGCGGGTTATTGACTGACGTTGGCTGTTTACTGACGTTCGTTGGTGGGTTATTTATTGACTGACGTTGGCTGTTTACTGACGTCCGTTGGCGGGTTATTGACTGACGCTGGCTGTTTACTGACGTCCGTTGGCGGGTTATTGACTGACGCTGGCTGTTTACTGACGTTCGTTGGCGGGTTATTGACTGACGCTGGCTGTTTACTGACGTCCGTTGGCGGGCTATTGACTGACGCTGGCTGTTTACTGACGTTCGTTGGCGGATTGTCGCACGGCTGCAGCCACGGGAGAGCCCCACCCTTGGACGATGAGATGATATGTCGCTGAGGGCTGGTGTTCGCTGTGGGTCGGGTGTACCCATGGATGCCCATTCATTTTATCCGTGGGCTTGCCTTGAGCCGGGTATCAACTTTGATTTTTCCGATTTGTTCCAATTTGTTCCTAGGCTGCCAGAGGTAGGGGATATTGACGTAGCGTGGCGCTCAGGATCATATTTTTAAGTTTGACGTTTTCATACTACGACGGATAAGTAAAATGAATACATGGAAAGTGTTCCAACGCTGCTCAACCCTGCAGGCACAAAGGATCATTGATGCCATTCCGACGGACATGCAGGCACGGGTGCGGGGACTGCGAACCGGACATGGTCGGATACCGAAGTGCTCGGTGGGGCCGGGAAGGACCGGACTACTGGAGTGTGAAGCACTCGTGGTATACACTACTGCGAACAACGCGGCCACCTCCAGCATAACGGTCGCCCTGCCGGTTACCGTCAGATGGGTGTAGTAGGAAGCGTGCACAGTTGCACAGTGAATGACAGTTGTTATTTCCTTATGCAAACATATCGTCAACAAATTGATTGCAGTGTGATTGCAGCAGTGTTCTTTTGAACTTCGATACTCGCTCCTTCGATGCTTTGCCCGAACTACCCTTGCTGGTCTTCACTCATATGCTGGCCCGAGTCGATCTTAGTAAACGGCAACGTTTGTCATCTGTATTTAATATAACTGTATCCTTCTTTATCATGCTTAGGCTTCTTGAGTTAGTTCGAGTGCCACGATATTCTTGTCCAATGAATGTCTAAGCCGCACTGCAACACGTCCAGAAGCCGCACTGCAACACGTCCAGAAGCCGCACTGCAACACGTCCAGAAGCCGCACTGCAACACGTCCAGAAGCCGCACTGCAACACGTCCAGAAGCCGCACTGCAACACGTCCAGAAGCCGCACTGCAACACGTCCAGAAGCCGCACTACAACACGTCCAGAAGCCGCACTGCAACACGTCCAGAAGCCGCACTACAACACGTCCAGAAGCCGCACTGCAACACGTCCAGAAGCCGCACTGCAACACGTCCAGAAGCCGCACTGCAACACGTCCAGAAGCCGCACTGCAACACGTCCAGAAGCCGCACTGCAACACGTCCAGAAGCCGCACTACAACACGTCCAGAAGCCGCACTGCAACACGTCCAGAAGCCGCACTGCAACACGTCCAGTAGTTATCGCATGGAAATTCCCTGTCGGTTGATCTTCTTTGTGTTGCACATTTGGTTCATAGGGAAAATCCAAGTATCAAAACCGTGTAGTGATTTATGTTATGTTTGTTTGGGGCTAATTTGCAATAGTATGTTTCAATCTAATTTCAGTTAATTTGTTTTTGTCAATCAATAGTACAGGTAGGTTTGATTATGTCCTTTACTTCCTGCTTCTCATTCTTTGGCACCGCAAAACGTTAGGGCTGTTTTGTTTTGAAACTAAAATGACTGTTGGCAACATGAGTCATTTTTTGACAGATGTCAGAGTTGCCTTAACACATCTGTCCGATCTCTGGACGAAAATGAGTTCCCTGTTCCAAGAAACACTAATCGTCCATATGTGCTCATGAGTACTATCGTCATCAGAATGTGGGCATGTAGTCTGTCGCCGCTTTGCATGTTCGGGTTAACCATGCGCCTTAACATCCGTTCCATTTATCACATCTGAGTGGGATTTCTCAATGTTCGCTTGATTCCTTTTTCAAGGTGTGGTTGATTTGCACCGGTACAAATATTAACGTAAGCGGGTTTCCGGTAGCATAGATAACATCTCCTGTTATCTCCATCTCCGGTTATCTATGCCGGTGGAAATCATTTTTGAACAGGCGTTTTTAGACTGCGTCACTGCGGGCTTGTCGACTGCAGATTCCGGCTATAACCTGGTTCTCGGCTAGTCTGCAGTAAAAACCAGGGCACTAGGTAAAGACGCCCCTTCTAAAAGCCCTAGTGTGTCGCCTTGGTGCATAGTTCCAGCGCTGAGCCAGCCTCGAAAGTCCCCGGAGCGGCGCTTTCTGAGGCTGGAGGCGCGAACCCTGCGTTTGGTAGGCGGCGGGCTCGAGGGAGAAGGCTCATAACAATGCAGGCCCTCCCTAACGGGGTGATCGGGGGCGTAACGGTATCATTCGAACTCACCAGAAATCAGCGCCAGTGCTGTATCCGTCTGCAGAAAGGCGGGTTTTCCAACATGGTATGTGTGCAACGGCTGTATTTCAGTTTTATTTCTACAGAACTAAGGAATCATCGTAGTATTTTTGGACAGTGAAATGTGTTAATCTGATAACTGGTTTCACCGACATAATATAGCTTTTTAATCAAGACATTCGTATTCCTGGTAACGTTGGTAATGATGTCAGCCTGGGTCAAGGTGTAAGTGATTCTTCCTTAGAAGTGAACGAAAGGCTGACGTCAGACCTGCTTGGCGGGTTACAGGGCGCCTGACGACTGATTTCAACTGACCTCGTGTAATGAACGTCACATTCCCGCGCTGTCTTAACGTTAACCTGACATGTTCGGCGGCTTCTGACAGACCGATTAGCCGTATAATTCATGACAGATGTGACATGAGATAAAGACCCCTTTGGTGTTACTATTTTAGAACATTCCTCGAGAAGAAGAAAAAAATATTCGCTTTTAATTCGCCTTTTAGAATGTCTTAAACTTTGGCATAGTCGCTCGTTTTGTCTTGCTTCTACTTGAAATGGATGTTTTTTTTCACAGAGGAAGCACCAGTCTCTCCCTTTAAAGACATGCTCCGAGAATAACTTGTTGAACACCTTTTGGTTGCAATATAGCCCTTGCGCATGTCAATACATATTGATGTCGTCGGTATGTAATATGCTTAGTGGATAAAATGCACGATCAGCGGGCGATTCGGAGAAGGCGTATTCGGGGCCCGCGGAATCGTGAAGCATGGTGTACATGAAGTACACCTGAACATGAAGTACATGAAGTACACCTATTAACATGTCGAAAATGTTCGCTGTAGGTGGTCACCTTTCTTACGTTTAATCTACCCCACCACCCTCCCACATTTCAAGTGTAATTCAAACTTAAAATTATTGAGTCATTTATATAAACAAATGGTCGTGACTCTTCCCCAAATGGAGTACCTAATTACCCATACTATGTGACTAACCGGTTACTTATGAGCTTCAATTCGAATTTTAACGAAGAACATGCTAATGAAACCGAATGTATTTCCTCTTCAAATGCACAGCTTATTGACTCTGTCGTCGGACCCATTCCTTACTAGTTTGTGTTTTGTATTACCAGTAAAACGCCTTTTTGGGGGGCGATGACCGAGCGGGCACGCTCTGGTAAAGCTAAATTAAGTTGTTACGAGCGCTTCAAGCGCTCGCTCGTCCTTCCGTGGTATATGGGGAAAATCTGAATATGAGCGGCCCGGCCCGGCCCGTGGCGACGCTTTTGAGAAGCTAATATCTCTGCAACCGCACGTCCGATTGACAAGCGGGTTTCTTTGCTGAGTAGCCCCATCCAACCAAACCTGTTTGAGACCGGTGCCGACTCATGTGGGTCACTACCACTGCACGTGGCGCGTGCCGCGTGAGGGGTGTTGAAAAGTGTTTCCTCACAAAAACTCCGCAACGGCTGGGCCGATTGTGTTCAAATTTGGTGTGTGGGTAGGGACCTCTCAGCCGCCACTTTTCCACAAGTCAGGGGTGGGGTGCCTCTCCACGTGCGCACGTGCACACCCTATTATTATCTCAGGAACGGCTGAGCCTATTGTGTTCAAATTTGGTGTGTGGTTAGGGACCTCCAGCCGCCAATTTCCCACAAGTCAGGGGTGGGGTGCCTCTGCACGTGCGCACGTGCACACCCTATTCTATATATCAGGAACGGCTGAGCCTATTGTGTTCAAATTTGGTGTGTGGTTAGGGACCTCCAGCCGCCAATTTCCCACAAGTCAGGGGCGGGGTCGCGCTCGCTCGTTCATCGCCGACTACGGCGCCGTAAGGTCGCCGTCCACTGCACTCGCCTAATCGCCTAACGGCTGAACTTAACATGGGGGCCTATGGGAAGCGCGCTGACTTGTCGCCTAACCACCGAATGCGCGATTAGGCGTGTTCAGCTGACTTTTTCGGCGGGTTGTCGGCGCGTCATTCGGCGCTGAGTAGGCGCGCAGAAGTTGGAAATGCTGAACTGTTCGGTCGTTAGGCGTGTAGAAAGCTTACCTGCACGCTGCACCTGAAAAATCTTATTGCAAATTGTATACGAGAAGTACATCATTTCGCGCTGTGAAGTAGGTAAATGTCACAACCTTACCATAGCATTGGTGTTTTCAGGGCTTGAGACTTTGTATTGTAGTCAACAACAAGGTTATTTATGGCGATACTCTACGGAAGCTGTCTTCTCCGTAGTAGAACGCTACATTATTTTTGCTGAAATTATTCAAAGACATGGGGCCACAACAACACAAATGTATATATTTGGAAAGCCTATTTCTCCAAATTCTCCAATTTACAGAACGTTGAAAGATTTGTTTATATTACTGCTTATTTACGTGACCTTGGGGCCGGCTCAAGAACTTAAAAGCTGTGTGGCATTTATAATTTGTATTCGCCTTGTATGTATTCGCACGTGCTTTAGTGTTAAATATTACTAGCAGTTTCGTAGTAGGTACGCATACATAATTAACTTAAACATGTTTTTTTACTTCAATAATACCTAAAACGTTTGCATTTTAATACACTTTTGTTCAATCATGGCGTCTCACATTCGGCGCATAATTCAGTCGTTAGGCCGGTACTACGCACGTTGTCGGCGCGTAGTCGGCGCGTCCTGAAATTCGGCCGTTAGGTCGTTAGGCGTGTGTGCGCAGTGGACGGCGACCTTTACTGGTATTAAATTGTTCATGATCTCCTTTCTCGAATCCGCCAAAAGGGAGTACGTCCTGAGCGCTGCATGCTTCATCGTATAAATTAATTCTTAGATTAATAATGCCATTTTTGTTCATTTCAACATTTGCGTGTGCCACGCGCTGTGGTACCACCCCTATGAGAACGCAACATACCAAAATCAAAATTGATTTAATGGTCCTATCCAATGGTGAAAACCTGATATCAATCGGAGCAGTGGTTGCGAAGTTATTAGCTTCCGAAAAGCGTCTGTATGGCCGGGTCGGGCCGGTTCGGGCCGGGTCAAATGTAAATTTGTTTAGTAAGTTGACGAGAAACCTCACGGGCACTTCGCGCCCGCTCGGTAAACATACTTCTCCGTTCTGGCTAACAAGATTAAGGACTGCTGCTGGGAAAACATAACAAAAACTTAAGTCTGTGGGACTGGCTTATAGCCTGCGCCGAGGGTTCCCAAATCCTTTTCCTGATGTAGGCTGCCGGTGCCGGTTTAGAAAGTACACGGCGCTGGTAAGTGGATTTCAGCGCTCGCATGTAATGAGCTCATCGCTGAGTCGAAACCGACTCACGCTGAGAGAGTCTTGGTATCTCCTCTGAGAGTGACGGATCCACGGAGGCCTGGTTCAGCGTACCGCGGGATATACACAGCGGTATCCAGAGTGAGGGATCCACGGAGGCCTGGTTCAGCGTACCGCGGGGTATACACAGCGGTATCCAGAGTGAGGGATCCACCGAGGCCTGGTTCAGCGTACCGCGGGGTATACACAGCGGTATCCAGAGTCAGTGAAATAATACCGACTGGAAGACTTGGCGTTTATTTCAGAAAATACAGGAGCTACGTCCGTATGCCGCACAATCGCTGCACTAGGCCGAAGAACTGGGACAAGGCAACGCCTACCAATGTATGACAGGCAGGCACCTTACGCAGGAGTATGAATTGATCAGTCTCCTTTGCAAGGAACCTGGGTTCGATTCTCCGGCGGGGTCCCTGTTATGTGGTCTGGGCGTCATTACAATTTGGAACGGAGTGAGCGTCCTCGACGGTATATGACTGCAGCATTTCAATGTGTGCTATCTTTCGTGACCTTTCAGGCGATTACTGACTCGTAGGTCACCGATCCTATGTGACACCACGCGCAGTGGTAGTCACCCACATGAGTCAGCACCGGTCTCAAATAGGATAGATTGGATGGGGCTGCTCAGCAAAGAAGTCCGCTTGTCAATCGGACGTGTGGTTGCAGAGATATGAGCTTCTCAAAAGTGTCGCCACGGGCCGGGTTGGGCCGCTCATAATCAGATTTTGACTATATACCACGGAAGGACGAGCGAGCGCTTCGCGCTCGCTCGTAATAAATGGAACCTGATACTGATTTATGGATGTAATGATTTTATGTGTATTTTTAGGTTTGTATTTGTATGTGTATGCTATTGATTTGATGTTTAATTTTAAAGGAAACAGTCCAACTTTAAAAAAAAAATCAGAACTGATTGAGAGAAGCTAGAAATGAATTATCATGTTACTAGTTAGTAAGCCATAAAAATATATATGAACGCGGAAAAGGCAAATTATGTCAGTTATTTGGTTCCAATTCAGTTGTTTTCCTCTGAATGGAGTGAATTAATGCGAAATCAGGACATCTGCACCTGCGTGACGTATTATTTCCCTAAGAATGTTGCTGAGGAAAGTGTTTATAGACGATTTTAGCGATATATCTCTCAAAGTTCATTCGTGCAATGAAGGGAGTAAGGTACTGAACCAGCATGTTCTTGTCCAGCGCTATATATGTCAATGTTTATAATACCTATTCCCCAAGCCATACGTCATAATCATACGTGAAATCAGCCAATCAGCGCTGTGAGCCCACGACGGATACCCGTCCCGGCTTCTAGGACTCCGGTAAGCCAATATTAATTAATTAAGGGGTTTCTATGAAGATGTGAAAGCTTCTCAAGTCCATTTTCGAGCGTGGACTACAACTTGGCTAGCTCAACTCAAAACCCCATGTTAAAGATAAACTGTTTCCTTTAAGTGTTTTACCTTTCGACTTTAGAGCTAAAGTGCAAGCTAATGAGCAACAAGCAACAGTGGCCCAATTACAACTCTGTAATTGGGCCACTGTTGCTTGATGCTCATATACTGTATGTTCTGCTTGTTGCTTGTATACTTGAATAAACTGAAACTGAAACTTTCCCTCCCAGCCTGTGGACGGAAAGACAGGTAAGAATTGGCATAGGTAATAATAATTAATTCTGGTGAGCGGGTAATTGGGCATTGATAAAGCCGAGTACATATGGTATTTTTCCACTCTATATGCTTATTTTTAGCCGGAATTTTCCACTCAGCACCCCAGCTCCAAGGCAATCCTAGGACCGTGTAATCTTCTCAGACCGACCCTCTTAGATACCGCGACACCAGACGTGATCGTTAAGTCACGTATCGTATATCGTATACTTATCGTATATCGTATACTTATCGTATATCGTATACTTATCGTATATCGTATACTTATCGTATATCGTATACTTATCGTATGGCGTCATTGCCCCGGCCGCTCGATGATGGAAGGTTTCAACACGAGCGATTCAATCTCGCCTGTCATTAGGAAACTAGCTTACATAGGCACTTATGGAAAACCGCAGAATTGTGCATTTTCTGCTAAGTTCAAACTAGGCTGAGCATCACGATTCCTCACGCCATTGGTCTCATCGTTTCACCCATGTATGTCAGTATGCATTTATTGATGCTTAACCACTTATTACGAGCGAGCGCTTCGAAGCGCTCGCTCGTCCTTCCGTGGTGTGGGAAAAATCTGAATATGAACGGCCCGGCCCAACCAGTGGCGACGCTTTTGAGCTCATATATCTCTGTAACCGCTCGTCCGATTGACAAGCAGGCTTCTTTGCTGAGCAGCCCCATCCAACCTACCCTGTTTGAGACCAGTCCCGACTCATGTGGGTGACTACCACTGCTCGTTTCGCGTGCCGCGTGAGGGGTGTTGCAAAATAGTTTTCTCGCAAAAACTTCGCAACGGGTGGGCAGATTATGTGCAAATTTGGTGTGTGATTAGGGACCCCTCAGCCGCCACTTTCCCACAAGGCAGGGGTGGGGTGACTGCACGTGCGCACGTGCACACCCCTATTCAATATCTCATGAACGGCTGAGCCGATTGTGTTCAAATTTGGTGTGTTGTTAGGTACCTCTCAGCCGCCAGTTTCCCCAAAGTCAGGGGTGGAGTGCCTCTGCACGTGCGCACGTGCTCACCCTTTTTGTAGCTCAGAACTCAGAAACTACTTGCCCAATTGAGTTGAAATTCACCATACATTTCGTTCGTGCTCGCTCGTTCATCGCCAACTACGGCGCCTTACTGGTTTATTAGCTAACCATAAATGATTACCGTTTTTTTAATTTCGTATTTTTTAAGAGATAATTTTTAGATGTTGCAGGCTTTTTTATTCTAGTTTTGTTCATGGTTCAACCAGTAATTGTATTTCCTGGAAGTGGTCAGCATGTGAGACTGAAAGAAATCCAGCAGTTTTAACAGTTCTAACAGTGCGAGAAAAAAGAGGAAAATTTCGTTCTCTAGGGGAATAGAGGTTTTTACTTCAATGATTAAGCTAAATGGGTATGTAGGAGTCTGATTGGATATGCCAGGAACGTTTAGCTTGCCGTGGCGACTAGTGAGTCTGCTCGCTCCTGGTGGCGCGTGCAGCGCCGATCTTCCTTGGACCTTGCCTGGGAGAGACGTCCGACTCTGTTCGAAAGCTCGGCGGTGCATGACCAGTTGGTTCTTATCGTACGCGGAGCACGACTATGTTCGAAGGGAGATGGTAAGTCGTGGGTAATCCTTTGACGTTATGTAGAGGTGGTAAGTCGGGGGCAATCCTTTGACGTTATGTAGAGGTGGTAAGTCGGGGGCAATCCTTTGACGTTATGTAGAGGTGGTAAGTCGGGGGCAATCCTTTGACGTTATGTAGAGATGGTAAGTCGTGGGTAATCCTTTGACGTTATGTAGAGATGGTAAGTCGTGGGTAATCCTTTGACGTTATGTAGAGATGGTAAGTCGTGGGTAATCCTTTGACGTTATGTAGAGATGGTAAGTCGGGGGCAATCCTTTGACGTTATGTAGAGATGGTAAGTCGGGGGCAATCCTTTGACGTTATGTAGAGATGGTAAGTCGGGGGCAATCCTTTGACGTTATGTAGAGATGGTAAGTCGGGGGCAATCCTTTGACGTTATGTAGAGGTGGTAAGTCGGGGGCAATCCTTTGACGTTATGTAGAGCAAGTACCAACTCTTATCAGGATGGTTTGCAAGAGCTGCAGCGTTCTAACATTGCCCTGCAGATTGTATTACTTTGCTTTCAGAGAGCAAAATGTTTATATTGCTTACGTGATGTACTCTTCTGTAGTGATGTGATGTACTCTTCTGTCATCCGAGGGAAAGTACATTTATTTCCTTTAGAATCGTGTTAACTTGATGTATCTCCGACCATGCACATTGAACACTCATACACATTAAGCGGACTCGAAAGTTGTATGTGGGTTTTGACAAAGAAATAGTAGTTAGTTATTTAGAAACAGTCAGCCAGAACAGCTGTCAGTTGATAACCGGAAGAGTTCGAATGGCAACGCTTGACACGCTCCTCCGCAAGACAATACTGTTCAAGAAACTGTATTGTTTAGTGCATCATGAATCTTCTTGGTGAGGCAGTTTTGTCTTGTTTGATACATTCTTGCATTTGTAATATGTATATGCCCTTGATATATATATATATATATATATATATATATATATATATATATATATATATATATATATATATATATATATATATATATATATATATATAAATATATATATATATATATATATATATTTATTTATTTATTCAATACAGATGTCGTTGAACTGTATTGCATTCTTCGCTTCAGATACTTTTTGATTGCGTTTCTGTAATTTGTTGAAAGTTGTCTTGATCTTCAGAGGAACTGTGGTCAATGTCTCAGTGATGCTCATACAAATAGTTCATTTTAGTCGACGTTTGGATTGTATTTTAAGGACCAATCGTCAAAACATTACATAACCAGTAAGGCGCCGTAGTTGGCGATGAGCCAGCGAACGCGAAGTAAATTTTCTATGGTTAATTTCAACTCGATCGGGCAAGTAGTTTCTGAGATACAAAAAAGGTGCGCACGTGCAGAGGCACCCCACCCCTGACATGTGGGAAAGTGGCGGCTGAGAGGTCCCTAACCACACACCAAATTTGAACAATCGGCTCAGCCGTTGCGGAGTTTTTGCGAGAAAACACTTTTCAACACCCCTCACCCGCCACTCGCAGTGGTAGTCACCCACATGAGTCGACACTGGTCGCAAGCAGGGTAGGTTAGATGGGGCTGCTCAGCAAAGAAGTCTGCTTGTGAATCGGACGTGCGGTTGCAGAGATATGAGCTTCTCAAAAGCGTCGCCACGGGCCGGGCCGGGTTGGACCGCTCATATTCAGATTTTTCCCATACAGCACGGAAGGACGAGGCGCGCGCTTCGCGCTCGCTCGTAATTAGAGTACACTTTATACACTACAAAGCGAAACAAGATGTAAGCTGATATAAGCCGTCGCATGACTATTTTCTAAATTTGTACAGTGTACACGTTCAAAAATTACAGTTACCGCGCATACAAGGTGACGGAAGGATATACTAACTTGCGTTTCCGGAAAACACTTCATAACACAATTCGTCGTTTCTACATATTTCATTCAGCTTCATACAAGGTAACCTAAACAGTTGATCACTCACACAGGTAGTTCACACACCCCAGAGCGGTAGTGAGATGTGCAAGTTTTTCTGTGTGTTGAGTAGTGGTTTGTACCGGGCTATTCCTTCACGTTTTTCTGTGTGTTGAGTAGTGGTTTGTACCGGGCTATTCCTTCTTGTTTTTCTGTGTGTTGAGTAGTGGTTTGTACCGGGCTATTCCTTCACGTTTTGCTGTGTGTTGAGTAGTGGTTTGTACCGGGCTATTCCTTCTTGTTTTTCTGTGTGTTGAGTAGTGGTTTGTACCGGGCTATTCCTTCTTGTTTTTCTGTGTGTTGAGTAGTGGTTTGTACCGGGCTATTCCTTCTTGTTTTTCTGTGTGTTGAGTAGTGGTTTGTACCGGGCTATTCCTTCACGTTTTGCTGTGTGTTGAGTAGTGGTTTGTACCGGGCTATTCCTTCTTGTTTTTCTGTGTGTTGAGTAGTGGTTTATACCGGGCTATTCCTTCTTTAATGAATAGACAATGGTAGGCATTGAGGTATCGAAAGTTTTTGAGTTTTCTTTTAGGATTTTGTGAGTAGGTTTTTGATGGTGTTTGGTGTTCCAGTGTTTCACTGGGCCGCTCTATTCTCTAAGGTGCATAGTATGTCGCCGCGTCAAGGTCGTGGTGGTCGCACCAAGGTAGTAAACGGTAATATATATATATATATATATATATATATATATATATATATATATATATATATATATATATATATATATATATATATATATATATATATATATATATATATATATATATATATATATATATATATATATATATATATATATATATATATATATATATATATATATATATATATATATATATATATATCCTGTATAGAGGGGGAAACCGTCTAGCCCCACTCTCTGCTACATGTAACACTTCTGCATCGCACCCTTGCATTACACCTGGGAATATTTATAAATACAGTCGTCGGAACCTGAGTAAAACGCGTCCTTTGTACCCTGTGTATTATGTAAATCCAAACGGTCCCAAACCGCTGCGAAACATCTTCAATCGCGATTTTCGCACACAAACTGTCAGCTCTGCACAACAACAAAAAACGGTCAGCTCCGCACAAAAACCGTGTCAGCTCTGCCGGCCACGATGTAGGGCCGAGTGGCGGGCGGCTGTGGACCCGGATACAGGTGTGCACGGCGGACACCTGCAGACCGTGCGGGGTGCGGCGGCGCCGTTGCAGGCCGGACGACAGCTGTGCCACGGACGACTGTGTGACGGCTGCCACGGACGACTGTGTGACAGCTGTGCCACGGACGACTGTGTGACGGCTGTGCCACCGACGACTGTGTGACGGCTGTGCCACGGACGACTATGTGACGGCTGCCACGGAAACTGTGTGACGGACTGACACACACTACGGTCCGACCGTCTGACGGACGGACCGACTGACTCACCCAACTCGCCAACTGACTCACTCAACTCACCACACGCTGTGCCGACTCCCGGTTTCGAAGAGTCGTCCTGCGCGACTCGGCCGGCCCAGGCCGCTCGCGAGCCGGGTACATGAAGTCATGACTCCGCCCCCTCGCCCGGGCTGTCCCATGAGTCAGCGAGTCAGTCATGACGCAAGTGAGTCGGTGTTGACGTAAGCGAGTCGGTGATGACGTAAGCGAGTCGGTGATGACGTAAGCGAGTCGGTGATGCGAGTCAATCCCATCAATCTAACCTCCTACCACGCCAAGGTTGTCGAGATGGACTCCAGCGACTCCAGCGCCACCGCGGAGTCATCTATAGGCCTGGACACGGCTCAAACGGGCTGTGCACAAAGTAATTTATAAGCATCGTCACGGCTCAAATGAGTTGCAGACGACACTGGTTGTGACCCAACTGCAGTAGCGGATTTGGAGGGTTGCAGGAATGAATCGATTCGAACTTACTGGTGTCGGCCTCCTAAAATAAAATGTTCGAACCGTAAAAGGTTATCGCATTCTGACGATGAACAACGAATCGTAAAATTACGGTCAAAATACCTGTTTCTGGATACTGAAGTTCGCCTTGGCTTAGGACACATTTTGTTTCCGGTGACTATTTTGTGTCGATGTTTTTGTTTAAATAATTCGTAGGACTCAAAATCATGATAGTAGATAGATTATTTCGCCATAACTAGCCTTCCCCTTATAGCTGCGTGAAATGGCAGCCACAGTTGGTACACCTGTGAACTGATATCTTCCCGTCTTGCCCTTGAGTCAACGTTTGACCACGAACTTGCGTTGCGTTGATACCATGTTACGATAACTGTATCTGCGTGTTGATACCATGTTACGATGACTGTCTCTGCGTGTTGATACCATGTTACGATAACTGTCTCTGCGTGTTGATACCATGTTACGATAACTGTCTCTGCGTGTTGATACCATGTTACGATAACTGTCTCTGCGTGTTGATTCCATGTTACGATAACTGTATCTGCGTGTTGATACCATGTTACGATAACTGTATCTGCGTGTTGATGCCATGTTACGATAACTGTCTCTGCGTGTTGATACCATGTTACGATAACTGTCTCTGCGTGTTGATACCATGTTACGATAACTGTCTCTGCGTGTTGATACCATGTTACGATAACTATCTCTGCGTGTTGATACCATGTTACGATAACTGTCTGCGTGTTGATACCATGTTACGATAACTGTCTCTGCGTGTTGATACCGTGTTACGATAACTGTATCTGCGTGTTGATACCGTGTTACGATAACTGTCTCTGCGTGTTGATACCATGTTACGATAACTGTCTCTGCGTGTTGATGCCATGTTACGATAACTGTATCTGCGTGTTGATGCCATGTTACGATAACTGTATCTGCGTGTTGATACCATGTTACGATAACTGTCTCTGCGTGTTGATACCATGTTACGATAACTGTATATGCGTGTTGATACCATGTTACGATAACTGTCTCTGCGTGTTGATACCATGTTACGATAACTGTCTGCGTGTTGATACCATGTTACGATAACTGTATCTGTGTGTTGATGCCATGTTACGATAACTGTCTCTGCGTGTTGATGCCATGTTACGATAACTGTATCTGCGTGTTGATACCATGTTACGATAACTGTCTCTGCGTGTTGATACCATGTTACGATAACTGTATCTGCGTGTTGATACCATGTTACGATAACTGTCTCTGCGTGTTGATACCATGTTACGATAACTGTCTCTGCGTGTTGGTGCCATGTTACGATAACTGTCTCTGCGTGTTGGCGCTCTGCTACGTATAGCCGCCTCCTCACGCGCGATAGCACCAACAACAGGTGGCGCCTGATCGTGTGTGCTTGTATTTCAGAATGCAGCGTTTCTTAGCATAAATCAGACAAATAACCTGAGCAGATGAGGCGCCCTAAACCCCTGGTCATCATCAATAGTTGTAAACTTTTACTTCGTCCATCAATGGGTCATTCCGTCGGCGATCTTGATAAATAAATCGATGAATAGTGTAAATCATGGATGGAGGATGCAAACCTTGTTTGTGATGGAGCTGGCCGATCTGAGATGACCCTGTCACTATGCAGAGCGTGTTGAGTGACCAACGATCTCTCAACTATCCGTCCTCGTAATGCTAATGCAGCGGTAAAATCTGGCGACGAGTCGAATGGTGTATACGTCCGAACGATTCGATAGTATTCGGTCAGGGACAGTAGCCGATTATTTGGGGCGCATAGCCTTGTCGCTGGACGAAAACTACCTGCGCCGAAGTGACTGAATCCTCGTCCAAGGTCTCGTGAATGGTAATGGCGGCAGTCACCAAACAAAGTTATGGGCTGGTACTGCGGGCGAACACGATCACAAATAATCTTGGTATTTTTTTACAATGCAATGCGTGTCACCATAGCTGATGGGATCTAATGGAATGTTTCTGGGAAATACCCAATGTCGAATACAGGGTTTTCTCAATAAAGAACACGAAACGGGTATGATATGTCAGAGTTATGGTATTCAGCAACAGGGGTATGCAGTACATGTATCGCTAGATGTGCTGTCGCATCCTGTAGTCACTGGACTGTACTGGAATGTACTGGAATGTTTCATTAGTCACCTTTTCCCGTGTTTTGATGCCGCGCCGGCCAGTCTCTGGGCGGCCACAGCCGCATCAGCCATATCCAGGGTGGAACTTACACGGCTGCTGATGCGACAACTCAGGCTGTCAGCAGTGACAGCTCCTGCTGCTCCTGCTGGCTGTCGGCCAGCAGGAGCGGACCCGAGGGCAGGTGTTAAGACTATGTAAGACCATGCATGGGCAGGATTCAAGATTTACCCCGCCTTCCGACATCCGACAGCTGAGTCATAGCTACAGGAACACATCACAGTCACGGAGTACTGAGAAGAGGCACATGACGTGACGAGTGACAGTCACGGAGTACTGAGAAGAGGCACATGACGTGACGAGTGACGGGCTGTGTTTGCTTGTTGTCGTTTTCTCCTTTGGCAGCATTCAGCTGTCACAACAATCGCACGACGCCTTCAACTGCTGTGTAACAACAACAGTAAGAACAGAAACAAAATGCATGCTCGCATCAGTCAGTATACAATATACATGCACGAGATCGTGTTGACCGAGCAATCACCATGCGAATGCATGATCCGACTAGCAAACGAATGGAGGAACGGCCCACCTCCCGAAACGGAGGATCCCCGGCCGGTCAGCGGACCACACTGCGGGTGGCCGATACCAGCGCGATTTGAGCGCGGGCTTCCCCGCCATGTCGACGGCGTGTTCTGACACAACACTGGTCTGCGGCGCATCCCCTTCAGCTGTAGCAGCCTGGCCTTACCTCCTACTATGGCCATAGCCGGTGTTACAGCTCGCCCAGCCGCTGCACTGGGGCGGTGCTACGCTGTGACGGTGAGCTCACACTCACTGCTGGATCCCGGCGGTGAGCTCACACTCACTGCTGGATCCCGGCGGTGAGCTCACTCTCACTGCTGGATCCCGGCGGTGAGCTCACACTCACTGCTGGATCCCGGCGGCGAGCTCACACTCACTGCTGGATCCCGGCGGTGAGCTCACACTCGCTGCTGGATCCCGGCGGTGAGTTCACACTCACTGCTGGATCCTGGCGGTGAGCACATACTCACTGCTGGATCCCGGCGGTGAGTTCACACTCACTGCTGGATCCCGGCGGTGAGCTCACACTCACTGCTGGATCCCGGCGGTGAGCTCACACTCACTGCTGGATCCCGGCGGTGAGCTCACTCACTGCTGGATCCCGGCGGTGAGATCACACTCACTGCTGGATCCCGGCGGTGAGCACACACTCACTGCTGGATCCCGGCGGTGAGCTCACACTCACTGCTGGATCCCGGCGGTGAGTTCACACTCACTGCTGGATCCCGGCGGTGAGCTCACTCTCACTGCTGGATCCCGGCGGTGAGCTCATACTCACTGCTGGATCCCGGCGGTGAGCTCATACTCACTGCTGGATCCCGGCGGTGAGCACATACTCACTGCTGGATCCCGGCGGTGAGCTCACACTCATTGCTGGATCCCGGCGGTGAGCTCACACTCACTGCTGGGTCCCGGCGGTGAGCAAGCAGACCGACGCCGGCTTGTCTGTCCTGACAGGTGGCCTGGTTCTGACTGACGCTGACCTGTCTGCCCCGACAGATGACCTGGTTCTGACTGACACTGACACTGACCTGTCTGCATGTCTGCCCCGACAGGTGGCCTGGTTCGCCGACTACAGCCGCAGTCTGGCAGGATACATGCGCTCCATCGGAGAGACCGGCATCAACCTGACAGACGACCTGAAGCCGCCCAAGCAGCTCTACATCGAGGTCAGTCCAGAGGTCACGAGGCCTGTCTAGGTCAGTCCAGAGGTCACCGTGTCTGTCTAGGTCAATCCGGAGGTTACCGTGTATGTCGAGGTCAGTCCAGAGGTCACAGTGACTGTCGCGGTCAGACCAGAGGTCGGAGCGCCTCTCGAGGTCAGTCTAGAGGTCACAGTGCCTGTCCAGGTTCATCTAGAGGTCATGAGGCCTATGGAGGCTGAAGTCGAAGTTCCAGAAGTCACGGCGCATGGAGTGTGTGATTTACCTTTAACCTTGTCCGACCCTCGGTCGCTATGAAGGTAAAAGAAGAACGCCTTCCCTGTTTTATTTTGGTATCGTTAGTTTCTGTTAACTTTGATAAAGTTCGTGGTAAATTAATTAGCTTCCATCCGCCTCTGGGTGCCTGGTTCGCCGGGAAATTGGCTGAACAGTTTGGCAGAAACGGGCCGGTCTCGCGTTTAGAGCGGAAACTGGCTCGCTCGGAGCAAAGTTTGTGGGTCTGTACCGAACCAGCCTCGGTGCAGAGGAGCTTGACGTGTAACCAGCCGTTACGCAAACCCGGCGGCAGCAAAGTGCGATGACCTCTAGTGGCTCCAATGTCCTGATAAACTCTATCGCCCCTCCAGTGGATCCAGCAGCGGCCCTACGTCTCCCTCCCAGTCTCCCTCGTCTCCCTCCCAGTCTCCTACGTCTCCCTCCCAGTCTGTCAGCATTATTTGGCTATCGCGCCCAAATCTAGGTATTAACCAGGAGTCTATAAAGTTACATCTTAACGTATATTGTGTGATCTGTGACGCACGGATCGGTCGTAAAATCAAAGTTTAACAGGATAACTGGGACGGGAAGTTCCCTCACCGGAACTATTTCTGCATTCTCTGGCGATGTCCTCGGCTGACAATGCGCGGTCATCTGACATTCTGGCCTCCGTTTACATTATATGAGCAATTGTCCCGTCTTCAGTAGGGTTGACCCAGCCAGAATGGAGCTTAATTAGTGGGGTAAGTACATTAACTGATTAATTTGCAGAGGTGCATTTTATGGACGCCGAGTGTCAGGTGTCAAGTCACTTCTATGACGCCGCGTGTCAAGCCAAGTACGCTCTCCTCACTCTCCGTCGAGCGATGCATGGAAGAATGGATAGAGGTTGCTGCTTCACCCGGGCAGAGATCCGCCACACCAAATGGCCGTCTCAGTCGGCGCGTCGGCGCGCCCGTTAGCCTGGATACCATCACCCATAAGTGTGCGGGCAGTGCCACCAGCCGCGGGCTGCCCCGCACCAATCCACAGGAGTGTGCGGGCAGTGCCACCAGCCGCGGGCTGCCCCGCACCAATCCACAGGAGTGTGCGGGCAGTGCCACCAGCCGCGGGCTGCCCCGCACCAATCCACAGGAGTGTGCGGGCAGTGCCACCAGCCGCGGGCTGCCCCGCACCAATCCACAGGAGTGTGCGGGCAGTGCCACCAGCCGCGGGCTGCCCCGCACCAATCCACAGGAGTGTGCGGGCAGTGCCACCAGCCGCGGGCTGCCCCGCACCAATCCACAGGAGTGTGCGGGCAGTGCCACCAGCCGCAGGCTGCCCCGCACCAATCCACGGCGAAACACCGCGTCTTGAAGTACCCGAGTGGTTGAAGTGGCAGGAAGTGGTTCCGAGCTTGCTGACTCGCCGAGCCGAACAGTGCCAGTTGCCGGCTTAGCTGTTCCCAACCCCGCCTCCACACGGAGCCGTTCATATAAATGTTGGTGACAGGGCGGGACAGGACTGGTACTTATGCTGTGGGCTTTGTTAGGAGCGACTCACACCTGTCAGAGGTGGTATTGGGAGTGACTCACACCTGCGGGAGGTGGTGTTATGAGCGACTCACATCTGCCGGAGGTGGTATTGGGGGTGACTCACACCTGCGGGAGGTGGTGTTAGGAGCGACTCACACCTGCCGGAGGTGGTGTTAGGAGTGACTCACACCTGCCGGAGGTGGTATGGGGGGGGGGGAGGGGCGTAAATTCGAAATGCATACGAGACGGGTACCACATTGCCACCGGCTAGTACTTAGGGAGACATGTCAGTCAAAAATATATATATTTCTTTGAAATTCGTATGTACAGATATTGCTTTGATCTTCGGCTGTGTCAGCGTGGAGGGTTGTAAGGTCAGCGTGGAGGGTTGTAAGGCCAGCGTGGAGGGTTGTAAGACCAACGTGGAGGGTTGTAAGGTCAGCGTGGAGGGTTGTAAGGTCAGCGTGGAGGACTGTAAGGTCAGCGTAGAGGACTGTAAGGTCAGCGTGGAGCTGTAAGGTCAGCGTGGAGCTGTAAGGTCAGCGTGGAGCTGTAAGGTCAGCGTGGAGGGTTGTGAGGTCAGCATGGAGGGTTGTAAGACCAGCGTGGAGGGTTGTAAGGTCAGCGTGGAGGGTTGTAAGGTCAGCATGGAGGGTTGTAAGACCAGCGTGGATGGTTGTAAGGTCAGCGTGGAGGGTTGTAAGACCAGCGTGGAGGGTTGTAAGGTCAGCGTGGAGGGTTGTAAGGTCAGCGTGGAGGGTTGTAAGGTCAGCGTGGAGCTGTAAGGTCAGCGTGGAGCTGTAAGGTCAGCGTGGAGCTGTAAGGTCAGCGTGGAGCTGTAAGGTCAGCGTGGAGGGTTGTAAGACCAGCGTGTCAGCTGCGGTCGTCAGGCCGGTCCGGCAGCCGGCCGGTAAAGTCCCTGCGGTCGCCGGTCCGCCAGCGCCTCGCCGCCGGCGCACGCTACACGCTGTACACGGCACATTTTCCTCGCCGTGGGTCCCGCGTGGGTCCCGCCGTGCCGCCGTGGGTCCCGCGGCCCGCCATCCGGCGCTGGAACAGCCGAGCACGCCACACGGTGCGGCCCGGCGGCAGGCGCCACAGACAGGGCCCTGGAGAAGTGGGGACAGTTCATGGTGCTGTCGCTCCGCTGACAACTGGCCACAGCCACACAGCCTCTGATGATTGTTTGCTCCCTGGTCGCCACTGACGGGTCACGCCGTCGGTGCCTGACGCGGGGCTCCAGTTGAGTGTGTTGGTTCCGCAGACACGGTGCCGCTGAGCGGCGGTAGTGTGTATTGTGGGTCGGTTCGATGAGCAGTTGGCTGAACGCTGGTTGCAGAGGTGGATCCAAAAGAGGACCGTCGTCGCCATGCCTTGCAAAACGAGTTAAATCGTCCGAAAATTGACTCATTTTCTGATTTTAAACAAGATTTAAACAACTTTTATCAGTATGGTTTATTTTAGTTCAGTTGCTAACGCACAGGCCAGCGAAATCCGATCAGTTGTATAATTGCGTCGAACGTATTGGGACTTACCCCTGCCCGTGCTGACCTTTCTCACCGTTCTGTGTCCGCCAGTGACTGATTGTGGGGTTTGGTTCGGTGGACGTTGTGGGGTTTGGTTCGTGCTGGGTCCGCCAGTGGCTGGTTGTGGGGTTTGGTTCGGTGGACGTTGTGGGGTTTGGTTCGTTCTGGGTCCGCCAGTGGCTGGTTGTGGGGTTTGGTTCGGTGGACGTTGTGGGGTTTGGTTCGGTGGACGTTGTGGGATTTGGTTCGTTCTGGGTCCGCCAGTGGCTGGTTGTGGGGTTTGGTTCGGTGGACGTTGTGGGGTTTGGTTCGGTGGACGTTGTGGGGTTTGGTTCGTTCTGGGTCCGCCAGTGGCTGGTTGTGGGGTTTGGTTCGGTGGACGTTGTGGGGTTTGGTTCGGTGGACATTGTGGGGTTTGGTTCGTTCTGGGTCCGCCAGTGGCTGGTTGTGGGGTTTGGTTCGTTCTGGGTCCGCCAGTGGGTTGTGGAGTTTGGTTCGGTGGACATTGTGGGGTTTGGTTCGTTCTGGGTCCGCCAGTGGCTGGTTGTGGGGTTTGGTTCGGTGGACGTTGTGGGGTTTGGTTCGGTGGACGTTGTGGGGTTTGGTTCGTTCTGGGTCCGCCAGTGGCTGGTTGTGGGGTTTGGTTCGGTGGACATTGTGGGGTTTGGTTCGGTGGACGTTGTGGGGTTTGGTTCGTTCTGGGTCCGCCAGTGGCTGGTTGTGGGGTTTGGTTCGGTGGACGTTGTGGGGTTTGGTTCGGTAGACGGCCGACGGTCAGCGACCCAGTGCTGCGTTAAACAGCGCACGGAGTTGTGAAAGATGACTCCATGGTACATCGTTCGCAGAGTGTAAGATGGATCAACCAGCATCGATTTGGCTTAATCGAAATGCCTTCAGTCCCTTCGGTTTAGATCTGGATATAATTATAAATTCCGTTTACATCAGCTTTGATTCACTTCATTTAAGTCAGCTATCGACCAGCCTACGGGCAATAACACATCGAAACGGAAATAATATTTCTGTATTTTTCGTGAAGAATCCCTGGTATAGTATTCTCGAATAATTGGAATTACCGTTCATTATTTATGTTTACCATACTCCTGTGAAGGAACTTGGACCCCATTCAACCATATTTCAAATGATAATTATCTGGTCGAGTGGAGCGAGAAGCGTCATTGATCGATCTGATGGATAAACCCGGTCCATTTGGGCCTGTCCGGGTTAATTTCGGACGTTCCCGTCCATCGGAGCCAGTAACGGTTTCCGTCTCATTACAGCTCTCGGCGGTGTCGGCTGGTAAGTCCAGACTCGTCACCTCCTTAGTCGCCGCTCGGAGCCGCTCGGAGCCCCCGGAGACTGTCAGTGTGGCCGTGTTATGAGGAAGTGTCTCGGCGTGCCTGATGTGTATATGTCTGCCCGGAGCCGCCTGACCACACGGACTGGTCTGGAATTACCGGACCAGAGGCGGCTGGCTGGGGCCTGGGGCAGCCCACAAACACACGCCGACGGGCGGCGGGACGATGTCCTCGGCCTAATTTGACACATGGTGACACACTCCATCACCCATGGGTAGGCGGGGCGCGCTTGATAGCCTCAATGCGCTGAAGCCCCCCAAAAAACCCAACCACACACATGGGTAGTCTGGTGGAAAAGAGTCTCATTTGGGTGTGTCTCGCGCGGGCGAGTCCCACCTTTAATTGGAAATTGACGTGAGTTGTCCGCGCTGGAAGTAACGTGTACTGGTCCGCCTCGCTGCTGGGTTTCCATTCGCTGCTCTCTGAGGTGGGATTGTACGTGGCTTTACGCGAAAGGTGCCAGACGGATCTCAAATCCATCGTTGAAGTGACACGACTCCGCCATCCATTAGAGTGAGTTCCATAGCTACTGTTTTGCTGAAACATACGTTTTCTCAATGGTTCACCAGATATTTAGTCCCGTGCACAGTTGTTTCGATATTGCGATTGCTTCGCTGTGCAGTGTCATTGTGTTGTGAGCCAGTCCATGGCGTTATGATGAGAGAAGCTACCCGGGTTATGTCTGACCTGACCAGTCCGCATTATGATGAGAGAATGTCATTGCCACGAACAGATAAAGGCCACTTTAACCCGCGCCGTACTGGTGCTCAGCGCCACCTTCGCCGGGGGGGGGGGGGGGGGTGATTTCCACGCCCCTGATTTCTGTCGACTGTTCCTCGTCCGGGGCTGGTTTCTGCCGACTATTCCTCGTCCGGGGCTGATTTCTGCCGATTATTGTTCCTCGTCCGGGGCTGATACTGCCGACTGTTCCTCGTCCGGGGCTGATTTCTGTCGACTGTTCCTCGTCCGGGGCTGGTTTCTGCCGACTGTTCCTCGTCCGGGGCTGATACTGCCGACTGTTCCTCGTCCGGGGCTGGTTTCTGCCGACTGTTCCTCGCCCGGGGCTGGTTTCTGCTATGTACCGGGCCGCAGTGAGCCGACAGACAAGAGCTGTCCGGGATGGGTTCTCTGAGCATGCCGGATGTCCAGCTGGCCACGGGCGTCGTGTTCGCTCCCTCATCCGACGCCTCCGGTCAGCGCTGGGTATCGGCCCGGTATCGGCCCGGTATCGGCCCGGTATCGCCGGCCGCAGTGGGGAGGGGGGGGGGGGGGGCGTCTGGGAAGGGGTGTTCTGAACAGTCATGTGTGAGACCGTCTCTGTATGATATGACGCGGCGGTATGACGAATGGGTGGGCATTGGTCAGACCCGCTGCCCGGCTGGACCCCGTCCTCGGAGCTGCCCCCGGATCTGCCCCGGACTCGGATCTCTCCCGGATCTGCCCCGGACTCGGATCTCCCCGGATCTGACCCCGGCCTCGGATCTCCCCGGATCTGCCCCGGACTCGGATCTCTCCCGCATCTTCCCCGGCATCGGATCTCTCCCGCATCTTCCCCAGCATCGGATCTCTCCCCGATCCGCCCGGGACTCGGAATCCGGATGTTGTGACAGTGATGATGCTCCTGGCCGTCCAGACACGGCTCTGCTCCATATCAGCACGGTTTGCCAAAGGGTAGAGCTGTGGTAAAGCTGGGCAGTCAACTCTTCACCGAGGAGGGCACTCTGGAACCTGGGTATCTACAGATCACGATTCTGACGTGGAATGCCTCGAATCCGTGATGTAGATCAAGTTCATAGGATATGTGCAAGGTTTACGCATGTGAGTGGTGAAAATTTGAGTGTAACAGTCATGGGTTCATAGAATGTCTAATATTATTTTGGATATAATTTGTACTTTTGTGCTGTTGTTCTTTATTTTTGATTAATCTGCGTCCGTAAATTTTCCGTTTGATATGGGTCCTTGCACATTCATATAAAAGTGAATAATTTGTAGACGAGCTACCGAATCACACATATAAATGCAATTACACATCTCTTTCTCACAGCCTGTGTTTGATTGTGTTTGACTCTGATGCTTATCGTTGTTAGTATTTATTTTCTTGTTAACCATTTCAAAAAAGTATTTGATTTTAGCGTCTTCTTTTGGTGTTCTTTAGCTTGAAGGCTGTATTGTGGCGTGCGTTCGTGCTGCTTTCTGACCTCTGATCCGCCTTTTAGCTGGCTGTCACCAGTGGCCTCAGAGATGTCGCTCTGACTTCCGACTCCTCACTTGACTTCAGATCTGCCGTGACCCCTCTCCCCTAGTGCCTTCTCGCTGCCGTGGCCGGACCTGACCTGACCTGACCTGACCTGACCTGACCCGACCCGACCCGCCAGGTGCGCTGCATGGAGGACTACGGTGAGTTCGAGACCGAAGACGGCGACGTGATGCTGATGAAGAAGAACTCTATCCACTTCTTGCCACGCTCCCAGTGTCAACACCTGGTGCGCCAGGGGGTCCTCCAGCACGTCGTCCACTGAGCGTGGTGACGTCAAAGTGACGTCACACTGCCGACTCGGCCGTCCGTGTTGCGTGGTGCGCCGGTGACGTCACCACCTGCTGGTGAGAACTGGAGTGTTCCGGAGCGCAGACTGGCTGACCGATGTGCTCCGGAGGGTGTGCGCTGTGGGAGAGGGTGATTCGCTGTACCGTGGTGACGTCACCACCTGCTGGTGAGAACTGGAGTGTTCCGGAGCGCAGACTGGCTGACCGATGTGCTCCGGAGGGTGTGCGCTGTGGGAGAGGTTGATTCGCCATGCCGTGGTGACGTCATATGCAGAGGCGCGACATCGATATGGCTAGCGTGAGCTACGGGAATCGGCCATTCATGCTGCACTACAGCCACCACAGGGCCCTGCTGAGCGGAGCAGCGGGATGACCTCACCGAGTGACGTCACCTCCCGGAGCTGAGGCGGTCGGCGGTTCTCTGATTCGCTGCCGGCGGCGTGACATCACCTTGTGACATCATACGGCGTCGTGTCTGCAGGAGGGGTGATGATGATGTCACCTGTTCGTCACCATGTCGTGTTTTGAATGTCGGTCGCTCCGACGGACTAAGAGCGGGCTGTTCTGATGTTTTTCGGCGTTTGATAAACTGAGAAAACCGGAACGAAGCGTCTGCAAAGTGCGATTTCACGAGGATGGAATGTCGTCTGTGGGAGTCTGGGGCGGCTGCTCTTCTTCCTAGTCCTATGCTGCATTGCATGATTGGCATGTTGCTGGATCATTGCTACATTTTTCACGTCAAATACAAACTCACACGAATGCCGATTGTTCCTGCTAATGCATATATTGCTTCAACAAAAGCTAATAATTATCTATATTTCTATTTGATAAGCGTGTCTGTCTGTCTGTCTGTCTGTCTGTCTGTCTGTCTGTCTGTCTGTCTGTCTATCCGTCTGTCTGTCTGTCTGTCTGTCTGTCTGTCTGTCTGTCTGTCTGTCTGTCTGTCTGTCTGTCTGTCTGTCTATCCGTCTGTCTGTCTGTCTGTCTGTCTGTCTGTCTGTCTGTCTGTCTGTCTGTCTGTCTGTCTGTCTGTCTGTCCGTCTGTCTATCCGTCTGTCTGTCTGTCTGTCTGTCTGTCTGTCTGTCTGTCTGTCTGTCTGTCTGTCTGTCTGTCTGTCTGTCTGTCTGTCTGTCTGTCTGTCTGTCTGTCTGTCTGTCTGTCTGTCTGTCTGTCTGTCTGTCTGTCTGTAT
>JAXIVJ010008013.1:42500-57617 GCA_036785665.1 Chirona hameri | reverse complement strand
TGTTTGTGGTGAGGGGGGGGGGGGGGTGGTACGAGATGGGTGAGTCTTGTTTGTGGTGAGGGGGGGGGGACGGTACGAGATGGGTGAGTCTTGTTTGTGGTGAGGGGGGGACGGTACGAGATGGGGTGAGTCTTGTTTGTGGTGAGGGGGGGGACGGTACGAGATGGGGTGAGTCTTGTTTGTGGTGAGGGGGGGACGGTACGAGATGGGGTGAGTCTTGTTTGTGGTGAGGGGGGGGGGACGGTACGAGATGGGGTGAGTCTTGTTTGTGGTGAGGGGGGGACGGTACGAGATGGGGTGAGTCTTGTTTGTGGTGAGGGGGGGGGGGACGGTACGAGATGGGGTGAGTCTTGTTTGTGGTGAGGGGGGGACGGTACGAGATGGGGTGAGTCTTGTTTGTGGTGAGGGGGGGACGGTACGAGATGGGGTGAGTCTTGTTTGTGGTGAGGGGGGGGACGGTACGAGATGGGGTGAGTCTTGTTTGTGGTGAGGGGGGGGGGACGGTACGAGATGGGGTGAGTCTTGTTTGTGGTGAGGGGGGGACGGTACGAGATGGGGTGAGTCTTGTTTGTGGTGAGGGGGGGGACGGTACGAGATGGGGTGAGTCTTGTTTGTGGTGAGGGGGGGGGACGGTACGAGATGGGGTGAGTCTTGTTTGTGGTGAGGGGGGGGACGGTACGAGATGGGGTGAGTCTTGTTTGTGGTGAGGGGGGGGGGACGGTACGAGATGGGGTGAGTCTTGTTTGTGGTGAGGGGGGGACGGTACGAGATGGGGTGAGTCTTGTTTGTGGTGAGGGGGGGACGGTACGAGATGGGGTGAGTCTTGTTTGTGGTGAGGGGGGGGACGGTACGAGATGGGGTGAGTCTTGTTTGTGGTGAGGGGGGGACGGTACGAGATGGGGTGAGTCTTGTTTGTGGTGAGGGGGGGGGACGGTACGAGATGGGGTGAGTCTTGTTTGTGGTGAGGGGGGGGGGGACGGTACGAGATGGGGTGAGTCTTGTTTGTGGTGAGGGGGGACGGTACGAGATGGGGTGAGTCTTGTTTGTGGTGAGGGGGGGGACGGTACGAGATGGGATGAGTCTTGTTTGTGGTGAGGGGGGGGGGGACGGTACGAGATGGGGTAGGTCTTGTTTGTGGTGAGGGGGGGGGACGGTACAAGATGGGGTGAGTCTTGTTTGTGGTGAGGGGGGACGGTACGAGATGGGGTGAGTCTTGTTTGTGGTGAGGGGGGGCCGGTACGAGATGGGGTGAGTCTTGTTTGTGGTGAGGGGGGGGGGGGGACGGTACAAGATGGGGTGAGTCTTGTTTGTGGTGAGGGGGGGACGGTACGAGATGGGGTGAGTCTTGTTTGTGGTGAGGGGGGGACGGTACGAGATGGGGTGAGTCTTGTTTGTGGTGAGGGGGGACGGTACGAGATGGGGTGAGTCTTGTTTGTGGTGAGGGGGGACGGTACGATATGGGGTGAGTCTTGTTTGTGGTGAGGGGGGACGGTACGAGATGGGGTGAGTCTTGTTTGTGGTGAGGGGGGACGGTACGAGATGGGGTGAGTCTTGTTTGTGGTGAGGGGGGACGGTACGAGATGGGGTGAGTCTTGTTTGTGGTGAGGGGGGGGGGGACGGTACGAGATGGGGTGAGTCTTGTTTGTGGTGAGGGGGGACGGTACGAGATGGGGTGAGTCTTGTTTGTGGTGAGGGGGGGAAGGTACGAGATGGGGTGAGTCTTGTTTGTGGTGAGGGGGGACGGTACGAGATGGGGTGAGTCTTGTTTGTGGTGAGGGGGGGGGGACGGTACGAGATGGGGTGGGTCTTGTTTGTGGTGAGGGGGGGACGGTACGAGATGGGGTGAGTCTTGTTTGTGGTGAGGAGGGGGGGACGGTACGAGATGGGGTGAGTCTTGTTTGTGGTGAGGGGGGACGGTACGAGATGGGGTGAGTCTTGTTTGTGGTGAGGGGGGGACGGTACGAGATGGGGTGAGTCTTGTTTGTGGTGAGGGGGGACGGTACGAGATGGGGTGAGTCTTGTTTGTGGTGAGGGGGGACGGTACGAGATGGGGTGAGTCTTGTTTGTGGTGAGGAGGGGGGGACGGTACGAGATGGGGTGAGTCTTGTTTGTGGTGAGGGGGGGGACGGTACGAGATGGGGTGAGTCTTGTTTGTGGTGAGGGGGGGGGGGCGGTACGAGATGGGGTGAGTCTGTTTGTGGTGAGGGGGGACGGTACGAGATGGGGTGAGTCTTGTTTGTGGTGAGGGGGGGGGACGGTACAAGATGGGGTGAGTCTTGTTTGTGGTGAGGGGGGACGGTACGAGATGGGGTGAGTCTTGTTTGTGGTGAGGGGGGGACGGTACGAGATGGGGTGAGTCTTGTTTGTGGTGAGGGGGGGGACGGTACGAGATGGGGTGAGTCTTGTTTGTGGTGAGGGGGGGGGGACGGTACGAGATGGGGTGAGTCTTGTTTGTGGTGAGGGGAGGGGGACGGTACGAGATGGGGTGAGTCTTGTTTGTGGTGAGGGGGGGGGACGGTACGAGATGGGGTGAGTCTTGTTTGTGGTGAGGGGGGACGGTACGAGATGGGGTGAGTCTTGTTTGTGGTGAGGGGGGACGGTACGAGATGGGGTGAGTCTTGTTTGTGGTGAGGGGGGACGGTACGAGATGGGGTGAGTCTTGTTTGTGGTGAGGGGGGACGGTACGAGATGGGGTGAGTCTTGTTTGTGGTGAGGGGGGGAAGGTACGAGATGGGGTGAGTCTTGTTTGTGGTGAGGGAGGGGGACGGTACGAGATGGGGTGAGTCTTGTTTGTGGTGAGGGGGGGACGGTACGAGATGGGGTGAGTCTTGTTTGTGGTGAGGGGGGACGGTACGAGATGGGGTGAGTCTTGTTTGTGGTGAGAGGGGGACGGTACGAGATGGGATGAGTCTTGTTTGTGGTGAGGGGGGGACGGTACGAGATGGGGTGAGTCTTGTTTGTGGTGAGGGGGGGGCGGTACGAGAGTTGATGGGGTGAGTCTTGTTTGTGGTGAGGGGGGGACGGTACGAAATGGGGTGAGTCTTGTTTGTGGTGAGGGGGGGGGGCGGTACGAGATGGGGTGAGTCTTGTTTGTGGTGAGGGGGGGACGGTACGAGATGGGGTGAGTCTTGTTTGTGGTGAGGGGGGGACGGTACGAGATGGGGTGAGTCTTGTTTGTGGTGAGGGGGGACGGTACGAGATGGGGTGAGTCTTGTTTGTGGTGAGGGGGGGACGGTACGAGATGGGGTGAGTCTTGTTTGTGGTGAGGGGGGGACGGTACGATATGGGGTGAGTCTTGTTTGTGGTGAGGGGGGGGACGGTACGAGATGGGGTGAGTCTTGTTTGTGGTGAGGGGGGGACGGTACGAGATGGGGTGAGTCTTGTTTGTGGTGAGGGGGGACGGTACGAGATGGGGTGAGTCTTGTTTGTGGTGAGGGGGGACGGTACGAGATGGGGTGAGTCTTGTTTGTGGTGAGGGGGGGACGGTACGAGATGGGGTGAGTCTTGTTTGTGGTGAGGGGGGGACGGTACGAGATGGGGTGAGTCTTGTTTGTGGTGAGGGGGGGACGGTACGAGATGGGGTGAGTCTTGTTTGTGGTGAGGGAGGACGGTACGAGATGGGGTGGGTCTTGTTTGTGGTGAAGGGGGGGACGGTACGAGATGGGGTGAGTCTTGTTTGTGGTGAGGAGGGGGGGGGGACGGTACGAGATGGGGTGAGTCTTGTTTGTGGTGAGGGGGGACGGTACGAGATGGGGTGAGTCTTGTTTGTGGTGAGGGGGGGAGGACGGTACGAGATGGGGTGAGTCTTGTTTGTGGTGAGGGGGGCGGTACGAGATGGGGTGAGTCTTGTTTGTGGTGAGGGGGGGACGGTACGAGATGGGGTGAGTCTTGTTTGTGGTGAGGGGGGACGGTACGAGATGGGGTGAGTCTTGTTTGTGGTGAGGGGGGGGACGGTACGAGATGGGGTGGGTCTTGTTTGTGGTGAGGGGGGGGGGACGGTACGAGATGGGGTGAGTCTTGTTTGTGGTGAGGAGGGGGGGACGGTACGAGATGGGGTGAGTCATGTTTGTGGTGAGGGGGGGGACGGTACGAGATGGGGTGAGTCTTGTTTGTGGTGAGGGGGGACGGTACGAGATGGGGTGAGTCTTGTTTGTGGTGAGGGGGGGGGGGGACGGTACGAGATGGGGTGAGTCTTGTTTGTGGTGAGGGGGGGGGCGGTACGAGATGGGGTGAGTCTTGTTTGTGGTGAGGGGGGGGGGGGACGGTACGAGATGGGGTGAGTCTTGTTTGTGGTGAGGGGGGACGGTACGAGATGGGGTGAGTCTTGTTTGTGGTGAGGGGGGGACGGTACGAGATGGGGTGAGTCTTGTTTGTGGTGAGGTGATGCGGTTCGGGATGAGGCCACAAGCTGAGCCACAAGCTGTCCTGCGCTAGCCCGTGAAGTGAGGTGCGGTGCCCCGCGCTGGGGATGGTTGGTCATGGTCAAGCTGAAGCTGAGAAAATCCGCGCCACAGTTCAGCCCAGCATCCGAGAAAGCGCGCCGCTGATACTGCATGTAGAACAAATTGTGTCAAACAGCCGAAGAAACGCTGGAGATAGGTTAAAATACAAAACGAGTATCAATTGGAAAACCACCAATCAGACACTTTCTTTGATCCGGTCTAACCAAGCATCAAATGCACCTGATAAGGTCGAACATCACGGAACCATTACAAGTGAAGGTCATCATACAGATCAAATCAAATGTGCGGTGACTTAGAAGTACCATGATTGGGCAATATGGTGATCTTGATATCATACGACACCAACGTGATGGCTTGATCGTGAACTATACGACGGGAGTCGATCGTTAGAATTACGGTGTAGAGAGCCACTATTATTCTCTCAGTGCAACGCAAAACCAAGGCACAAAAGCCAGCTAAGGAATCGCCATTTTGTATGTGTTCTTCACTGGTATTGTTACAAACAACAAGTATCGCCATCTAGATGAATGGGTTATACGTCATATGTGTGCCCAATTGGTGAAAATGTATTTTTCGTAGCCAGGAATCAATTAGTTTTCCTGCTCCCTGAATTGGTAGGAATGTAACCAGAGTTTGTAACCACGTTCACTGATATGTAAGGCCTGAAGTAACCCACCAACCAGAGTATCAGCAATGATCACTGCTTTCCAGTAAACCGATCGCAGTGTAGCAGCCGTCCATCGCAGTGTCACCAGCGAGCTCCCCATGCCTGACCGACGCCTTATTAAAGGGACACTCCCACCTTCCCAAAAGTTGTTAAATGTACGCCGCTTGTGGTGCAAAATATGAAGTAATTGCTGCCGAACACGATTATGACATTTGTTTCTCGCAAACAGTGCTCAATTTCATAAAAAGTTAAGTTTTATATTTGGATTGGTGAGGTCACATTGAGCTCTAGAGAGCTATACAGACATCCTTTACGCTGCCAAAGTATGGCACAATTATTTCGAGACAATTCTGGCGCTTTGAATACAAAACAAACCGACTACCAAACCATTTGAAACACGCAAATATATCTAGGTCTAACCTTAACACAAGTCGACTATCATCACCATTTGGTAAAGAGAGGTGACGTCATCAGCTTTAGACCCCTATTCAAATACACGTGGGGTTTATTCGTTGCTATTGTCAAGACCAAGCTCGAATTTCTTTTGTATTATACCTATGTGGTTGTTTTAACTGCTACCCTACTTAATTTCAATGCAAATCCAACAACATGGCTATCTCACTCAAAACTAATGTTAAGGTGGGAGTGTTCCTTTAATGGTGTTACAGCCCCGGAGGCTGATTTCGAAAGCGGCGCTTATCCCCGCCGACTGTCCGGGCGTGCTCTAGTGCCCTGATCTGAGGCCTGGGGGTAACGGCCAGACGGCGCTCTGATCCGGACCCTGTCTGTCCGCCCTGTCTGTCCACCCTGTCTGTCCGCCGGCTGACCCCGTCTGTCCACTCACCCTCAGTCGATACGTACACTAATGGAACATGACAGCGGTGGTGGCCGGGGCACGAGCTGCGGGTAATACAACAGCAACCCAGTCTAGTGAGCTATATCTACCGGAGCACGAGCTGCGGGTAATACAACACCAACCCAGTCTAGTGAGCTATATCTACCGGGGCACGAGCTGCGGGTAATACAACACCAACCCAGTCTAGTGAGCTATATCTACCGGAGCACGAGCTGCGGGTAATACAACAGCAACCCAGTCTAGTGAGCTATATCTACCGGGGCACGAGCTGCGGGTAATACAACACCAACCCAGTCTAGTGAGCTATATCTACCGGGGCACGAGCTGCGGGTAATACAACACCAACCCAGTCTAGTGAGCTATATCTACCGGGGCACGAGCTGCGGGTAATACAACACCAACCCAGTCTAGTGAGCTATATCTACCGGGGCACGAGCTGCGGGTAATACAACACCAACCCAGTCTAGTGAGCTATATCTACCGGGGCACGAACTGCGGGTAATACAACACCAACCCAGTCTAGTGAGCTATATCTACCGGGGCACGAGCTGCGGGTAATACAACACCAACCCAGTATAGTGAGCTATATCTACCGGGGCACGAGCTGCGGGTAATACAACAGCAACCCAGTCTAGTGAGCTATATCTACCGGGGCACGAGCTGCGGGTAATACAACACCAACCCAGTCTAGTGAGCTATATCTACCGGAGCACGAGCTGCGGGTAATACAACACCAACCCAGTCTAGTGAGCTATATCTACCGGGGCACGAGCTGCGGGTAATACAACACCAACCCAGTCTAGTGAGCTATATCTACCGGGGCACGAGCTGCGGGTAATACAACACCAACCCAGTCTAGTGAGCTATATCTACCGGGGCACGAGCTGCGGGTAATACAACACCAACCCAGTCTAGTGAGCTATATCTACCGGGGCACGAGCTGCGGGTAATACAACACCAACCCAGTCTAGTGAGCTATATCTACCGGGGCACGAGCTCCGGGTAATACAACAGCAACCCAGTCTAGTGAGCTATATCTACCGGGGCACGAGCTGCGGGTAATACAACACCAACCCAGTCTAGTGAGCTATATCTACCGGGGCACGAGCTGCGGGTAATACAACAGCAACCCAGTCTAGTGAGCTATATCTACCGGGGCACGAGCTGCGGGTAATACAACACCAACCCAGTCTGGTGAGCTATATCTACCGGAGCATGAGCTGCGGGTAATACAACACCAACCCAGTCTAGTGAGCTATATCTACCGGGGCACGAACTCCGGGTAATACAACAGCAACCCAGTCTAGTGAGCTATATCTACCGTGGCACGAGCTGCGGGTAATACAACACCAACCCAGTCTAGTGAGCTATATCTACCGGAGCACGAGCTGCGGGTAATACAACACCAACCCAGTCTAGTGAGCTATATCTACCGGAGCACGAGCTGCGGGTAATACAACACCAACCCAGTCTAGTGAGCTATATCTACCGGGGCACGAGCTGCAGGTAATACAACACCAACCCAGTCTAGTGAGCTATATCTACCGGAGCACGAGCTGCGGGTAATACAACACCAACCCAGTCTAGTGAGCTATATCTACCGGAGCACGAGCTGCGGGTAATACAACACAAACCCAGTCTAGTGAGCTATATCTACCGGGGCACGAACTCCGGGTAATACAACACCAACCCAGTCTAGTGAGCTATATCTACCGGAGCACGAGCTGCGGGTAATACAACACCAACCCAGTCTAGTGAGCTATATCTACCGGGGCACGAACTCCGGGTAATACAACACCAACCCAGTCTAGTGAGCTATATCTACCGGGGCACGAGCTGCGGGTAATACAACAGCAACCCAGTCTAGTGAGCTATATCTACCGGAGCACGAACTGCGGGTAATACAACACCAACCCAGTCTAGTGAGCTATATCTACCGGGGCACGAGCTGCAGGTAATACAACAGCAACCCAGTCTAGTGAGCTATATCTACCGTGGCACGAGCTGCGGGTAATACAACACCAACCCAGTCTAGTGAGCTATATCTACCGGAGCACGAGCTGCGGGTAATACAACACCAACCCAGTCTAGTGAGCTATATCTACCGGAGCACGAGCTGCGGGTAATACAACAGCAACCCAGTCTAGTGAGCTATATCTACCGGAGCACGAGCTGCGGGTAATACAACACCAACCCAGTCTAGTGAGCTATATCTACCGGGGCACGAACTCCGGGTAATACAACAGCAACCCAGTCTAGTGAGCTATATCTACCGGGGCACGAGCTGCGGGTAATACAACACCAACCCAGTATAGTGAGCTATATCTACCGGGGCACGAGCTGCGGGTAATACAACAGCAACCCAGTCTAGTGAGCTATATCTACCGGGGCACGAGCTGCGGGTAATACAACAGCAACCCAGTCTAGTGAGCTATATCTACCGGAGCACGAGCTGCGGGTAATACAACACCAACCCAGTCTAGTGAGCTATATCTACCGGGGCACGAGCTGCGGGTAATACAACACCAACCCAGTCTAGTGAGCTATATCTACCGGGGCACGAGCTGCGGGTAATACAACAGCAACCCAGTCTAGTGAGCTATATCTACCGGGGCACGAGCTGCGGGTAATACAACAGCAACCCAGTCTAGTGAGCTATATCTACCGGAGCACGAGCTGCGGGTAATACAACACCAACCCAGTCTAGTGAGCTATATCTACCGGGGCACGAGCTGCGGGTAATACAACACCAACCCAGTCTAGTGAGCTATATCTACCGGGGCACGAGCTGCGGGTAATACAACAGCAACCCAGTCTAGTGAGCTATATCTACCGGAGCACGAGCTGCGGGTAATACAACACCAACCCAGTCTAGTGAGCTATATCTACCGGGGCACGAGCTGCGGGTAATACAACACCAACCCAGTCTAGTGAGCTATATCTACCGGGGCACGAGCTGCGGGTAATACAACAGCAACCCAGTCTAGTGAGCTATATCTACCGGGGCACGAACTCCGGGTAATACAACACCAACCCAGTCTAGTGAGCTATATCTACCGGGGCACGAGCTGCGGGTAATACAACACCAACCCAGTCTAGTGAGCTATATCTACCGGGGCACGAGCTGCGGGTAATACAACACCAACCCAGTCTAGTGAGCTATATCTACCGGGGCACGAACTCCGGGTAATACAACAACAACCCAGTCTAGTGAGCTATATCTACCGGAGCACGAGCTGCGGGTAATACAACAGCAACCCAGTCTAGTGAGCTATATCTACCGGGGCACGAGCTGCGGGTAATACAACACCAACCCAGTCTAGTGAGCTATATCTACCGGGGCACGAGCTGCGGGTAATACAACACCAACCCAGTATAGTGAGCTATATCTACCGGAGCACGAGCTGCGGGTAATACAACAGCAACCCAGTCTAGTGAGCTATATCTACCGGGGCACGAGCTGCGGGTAATACAACACCAACCCAGTATAGTGAGCTATATCTACCGGGGCACGAGCTGCGGGTAATACAACACCAACCCAGTCTAGTGAGCTATATCTACCGGGGCACGAGCTGCGGGTAATACAACACCAACCCAGTCTAGTGAGCTATATCTACCGGGGCACGAGCTGCGGGTAATACAACACCAACCCAGTCTAGTGAGCTATATCTACCGGGGCACGAGCTGCGGGTAATACAACACCAACCCAGTCTAGTGAGCTATATCTACCGGAGCACGAGCTGCGGGTAATACAACAGCAACCCAGTCTAGTGAGCTATATCTACCGGGGCACGAGCTGCGGGTAATACAACACCAACCCAGTCTAGTGAGCTATATCTACCGGGGCACGAACTCCGGGTAATACAACAGCAACCCAGTCTAGTGAGCTATATCTACCGGGGCACGAGCTGCGGGTAATACAACACCAACCCAGTATAGTGAGCTATATCTACCGGGGCACGAGCTGCGGGTAATACAACACCAACCCAGTCTAGTGAGCTATATCTACCGGGGCACGAGCTGCGGGTAATACAACACCAACCCAGTCTAGTGAGCTATATCTACCGGGGCACGAGCTGCGGGTAATACAACACCAACCCAGTCTAGTGAGCTATATCTACCGGGGCACGAGCTGCGGGTAATACAACACCAACCCAGTCTAGTGAGCTATATCTACCGGGGCACGAACTCCGGGTAATACAACAGCAACCCAGTCTAGTGAGCTATATCTACCGGGGCACGAGCTGCGGGTAATACAACAGCAACCCAGTCTAGTGAGCTATATCTACCGGGGCACGAACTCCGGGTAATACAACACCAACCCAGTCTAGTGAGCTATATCTACCGGGGCACGAGCTGCAGGTAATACAACACCAACCCAGTCTAGTGAGCTATATCTACCGGGGTACGAGCTGCGGGTAATACAACAGCAACCCAGTCTAGTGAGCTATATCTACCGGGGCACGAACTCCGGGTAATACAACAGCAACCCAGTCTAGTGAGCTATATCTACCGGGGCACGAGCTGCGGGTAATACAACACCAACCCAGTCTAGTGAGCTATATCTACCGGGGCACGAGCTGCGGGTAATACAACACCAACCCAGTATAGTGAGCTATATCTACCGGGGCACGAGCTGCGGGTAATACAACACCAACCCAGTCTAGTGAGCTATATCTACCGGGGCACGAGCTGCGGGTAATACAACAGCAACCCAGTCTAGTGAGCTATATCTACCGGGGCACGAGCTGCGGGTAATACAACACCAACCCAGTATAGTGAGCTATATCTACCGGGGCACGAGCTGCGGGTAATACAACACCAACCCAGTCTAGTGAGCTATATCTACCGGAGCACGAGCTGCGGGTAATACAACACCAACCCAGTCTAGTGAGCTATATCTACCGGGGCACGAACTCCGGGTAATACAACAGCAACCCAGTCTAGTGAGCTATATCTACCGGGGCACGAGCTGCGGGTAATACAACACCAACCCAGTATAGTGAGCTATATCTACCGGGGCACGAGCTGCGGGTAATACAACACCAACCCAGTCTAGTGAGCTATATCTACCGGGGCACGAACTCCGGGTAATACAACAGCAACCCAGTCTAGTGAGCTATATCTACCGGGGCACGAGCTGCGGGTAATACAACAGCAACCCAGTCTAGTGAGCTATATCTACCGGGGCACGAACTCCGGGTAATACAACACCAACCCAGTCTAGTGAGCTATATCTACCGGGGCACGAGCTGCAGGTAATACAACACCAACCCAGTCTAGTGAGCTATATCTACCGGGGTACGAGCTGCGGGTAATACAACAGCAACCCAGTCTAGTGAGCTATATCTACCGGGGCACGAACTCCGGGTAATACAACAGCAACCCAGTCTAGTGAGCTATATCTACCGGGGCACGAGCTGCGGGTAATACAACAGCAACCCAGTCTAGTGAGCTATATCTACCGGGGCACGAGCTGCGGGTAATACAACACCAACCCAGTATAGTGAGCTATATCTACCGGGGCACGAGCTGCGGGTAATACAACACCAACCCAGTCTAGTGAGCTATATCTACCGGAGCACGAGCTGCGGGTAATACAACACCAACCCAGTCTAGTGAGCTATATCTACCGGGGCACGAGCTGCGGGTAATACAACACCAACCCAGTCTAGTGAGCTATATCTACCGGAGCACGAGCTGCGGGTAATACAACACCAACCCAGTCTAGTGAGCTATATCTACCGGGGCACGAGCTGCGGGTAATACAACACCAACCCAGTCTAGTGAGCTATATCTACCGGGGCACGAGCTGCGGGTAATACAACACCAACCCAGTCTAGTGAGCTATCGAACTCCTGTTGGGCAACGCCATTTTCTACTGACACTGGCTCGACTTCACCGATATGTAGCCGTGCGTGTTTATATCATTCAGGCGGCTGAATCAAAACACTCCAATAGTACAATACGACATGAATTACTTCGATATACCAGTGGCGGCGCTAGTGGTCAAACGTACGTGAGGCAGTCAGGAGGGGGGGGGGGGGTGTTTCGTGAGTTTTTTTTTAGTAGGCTGGCAAATATATCCAGATCACCACGAGTAATACCTCACCGCTACAAACGGACGTATCACGTAAGGCACGCGGCACGTAAGGCTTTCGATTTGACTCTTCATTCTGCCGGTTGGCAAGAATTGTGCGACTGCATGTTAAGAATAGGACTCAGAAGTCAGAGCCTACACATACAATCATTAGGTATATGCGAAGAACACGGCTAAGAAAAATTCATCGAAATATAATGTCCTATTTGTAATCCAAGTCTGGACGGCCCGCCGATCTCCTTGCAGCAAAATGTCACTATTACATAAGTTAATGATATCTGTCATTAAAAGGAGATTACAAAATGTATTCAACCATTAGAAAAAGATCCACATTCAAAATATCCCGAAACATTGTAATCACGGTCACAAAGGTCCTTTGCTGCTGTCGCGTTGACGCCGCATCTAATTTCTCCGGAACGGAAGCGCCCGGCGAAAACTCGTGAAAAGCGTGTGCTGTTCGCTGACCGCCAAAGATCTGGGCGAAACACGCGTTTGGGCTGTGAGTCAGTGCCTCACAGCCCAAGTTTTCACAATGCTAAATTTCGATGGCTAGGCTGATTTGGGCCTATCGATACCAACAATCATCTTGGAATAACATGAAAATGAGACGCGTTTTAACTGTTTGGGAAATTATTTTGTCTATTAAATATTTCATTTCTTATAATCCTACTAGAATTATTGAATATTTAGGGAAAATAACATTATGCCTTATATGTTTGGCTAATTTAGGTAAGGCACTGCCTCATCTGCCTCAATGGAAGAACCGCCCTCATCTGCCTCAATGGAAGAACCGCCACTGCGAAATACATTAACGATCGGATAGTTTCAAATGGAACCATCACGTCACCAGCGTACATTTCTCGCTCCCAAATCCCGCCGATGCGTGGGCGTGCAGGTGACTCGCCCTCAATGGCTATTGCTCGCGTCGTTGCAAAACGTTCCGAGTGTTCAGAGCACAGTTACTAACACTCACAGCGGAGTGGACGTGGATTTATACCGTGGACTATGGAAAGGGCGCCGGTCTCCCGCTGACATGACGCAATGCTACAACCGTTAGCCCCCTCCCCCGCAACTCCCACCCCGGTGTCGCAGTGTCCCAGATGCCGGCGACGTCTGGACGATTGACAGGCTGAAGTTGACGGAGAAACTGAACACGTATCAAAAACTCGCGAAATGTAGCAGGTGACACCGAAGGCATTGTCCAAGGATGGGGAAAATCGGGTGTTAGGCGACACCCAATTGAGTAATTATTTGCGGTCAGATGCTCCATTTCGATGCAAATTATCATGTAAAAGCACGCTGTCTGACAGCATCAAATCATCAAATCTGCCAATCAGCCCATTGTTAGCGCACCTATGTTGCAAAATCAGTTGAACAAAACGTTTCTCATCAGAATGTGCGCATACAATTGTTGCAGAGTTGCTATACATTGCCGTATTCTTAAAAATAAGTTAAACAATTAAAACATGTGTCTATCTGGTCATTTACAAATTCATATATTTCATTCATATCCTCATGGCCCTTTTGTAAAAAATCACCCCACTGCCCATAGCAAAACAGTGGCCCTTGGTATAGGCGCCAAGAGTGGCCTACCGCCTAAGTGATGAACTTTTGCGGTCACTAAAGGAACCACCCATGTTAATACGTTTCCGAAAACATTGCAAACTGATGATGGTTGGCATGTAGAGGATCCCCAACATATCTCAGAACACTTCAACACATTTTTTTTCTTTCAAGTTGGAATAAAACTAAAAGAACAAATACCCCCTCTAATATGGACCCATTGAATTACATCCCTGATGCTCCAGGGAACTCTCTGAACACCCTCTTCCCCACAACTATAGAGGAACTCTGTGTTCACTTATAAGCAATATGAAGAATGTCGGTGGCGGTCACGACGGCATAAATACTAAGTTATTGAAAGCAACATTGTCTGCAATAATCAATGAATTAGTTAATGTTATGAATCTATCTTTTGATCACAGCACGTTTCCCTCATTATTAAAAAAGGCAGTAATTTAACCAATTTACAAAACTGGTCATAAACAGAAATGTAACAACTAGAGACCGATTAGTTTGCTCCCAGTTATTTCAAAGGTTCTTGAAAAACTCATACATAACCGTATAAATGAATTCCTTATTTTAAACAATATAATAAATGACAACCAGTTTGGTTTTCGGAAAGATATGAGTACCTATATGCCATTATTAATACTACAAGACAAAATCAACAAGGCTTTTGAAACCGGTCATGTGGTTTGTGGTCTCTATCTATATTTACGTAAAGCAATTGATAAGTAAACATCGATATCCTCCTCAAAAAGGTACATCGCTACGGAATATCAGACAAAGTATTCAATATGATACAATCATATTTAACCAACCGTACGCAGTGCGTTCAGATAGATCATTTTCGTTATAATTACTTGCTGGTAGAAATAGGCGTTCCTCAAGGATCTATCATATGCCCCTTTCTATTTATTATTTATATCAACGATTTTCCTTTGATAAGCCACAATATGACCTCGATTCTGTATGCTGACGATAGAGCGATCTTCATTGAGGGCTCAAATGAACAACAGTTGCAGGAATCTAGTAACAATGTATCGCCAATAATAATTGCTGCCTGGTTACAGGCAAATTACCTTTCTCTAAATACTGGTAAGACCTACCTTCAAATACACAACACCAGACGTTCACTTAATATTTCGCTTAACTTGGCAGGTGTCAACATTCCGGTGGTAAATACCGTAAAGTATTTAGGTGTGTACATAGACAATGATTTAAAATGGAAATCGCATATTTACAGGCTTCTCGTGATACTTAGCAGGGGTGTGGGGTTTATATCGAGGGTAAGACATTATGTCAATACTAAACAGCTACAACTGTTGTACAACTCACTGTTTTCGTCATATCAATTATTGCTGTTTTCTCTATAGAAAACAGCAATAATGCAATTTCTCTACATATCCCGCACACATAGACAAAATAGAGAAACTGCTAAAGCGTGTTGTACGTCTCATTGATTGTC
>JAXIVJ010008013.1:0-32500 GCA_036785665.1 Chirona hameri | reverse complement strand
TACTGCACCAATGTCCCGTGTTCTCAGTTAGATAGAAATGTAAGAGGAGGCGACAAGGCCGGGGGCCCCACAGCAACCACAGGCAGGGACGAGGTCCTTCCTCGAACTTGGGGCCCCTTGCTGGACGTGCCAACACGGAAGACACGGAGGGCAACACTTGACAACACTTGACAGTGACGCGTGCCCGGCACTGGCAAGGCCTGGCCAATGTTAAGCAAGGCTACTGTACATTGGAATAGCTTATTTGTGTCTCGCCACACCACGAACGTCCTCATTACGCCTACGGTTTACTTTGTAAACCGAAGCTGTCGATCAAGCCTCAAACGAGTCGAAGATGACAAATTTGTCAAATAAAAAAGTGAAAAGGCATATAGCGAAGCATACAATCAACTGAAATGCATACAATTACGTTCTATATTACGATAAACTACGCACTGACAGCGTACACTGGATAGTACCACCGTCATTTGATCTCCAGACGGATCAAAAACATACATCCACCATAACACGTGCGATATCCAAATGTGCAGAACTCGGCCTGATTTTCATAGTTGTCAGAGAGATTTCCTGATCTACCATTCCAAATGAGAGCATAATATTGACAGTGATCAGTGAGCAAGAAATCGGAACTAGCAAAGTGCAATGCAATCTGATTGCAGTGTCCCGCTATAATATATGCTGAAATCGATTAAAACCTCAAACAGCGACAAATTGTTCCAGCATAATTCCAGAGCGAATGACAATTAAATGAAAGTGGTAGCGAAGTATAGCGGATCTAAATAGATTAAAGAGATTACTATGAAATAGATCATATTCATTAAATTGACATCTTACTTACAAATAACAAATTCATTTGACAGCCTGGTGAGATGAAAGCAAACTGAAATATATTGTGGTTTCTGGACAGTTTGTATAGTCGAAGAAAAAATACCGCACTCTTTCAGCTGGTCTGTGACTGTGCGAAACGACCATTGTTTGACGACAAATAACGTATCGATACTGGAACCAGCAGTTCACTCAGTACTAGCTGAATCGTACGTCCTGCGAAGGAACCCTCACTCCAAACAGAGCGCACCAGTGCTGCACGACCCACCCGACCCCTGTCGCCGGCACCAGTGCTGCACGACCCATCGGTCGTGCAGCACTGCGGCCTCCAGTGCTGCACGACCCACCTGAGCCCTGTCGCCGCCACCAGTGCTGCACAACCCACCCGAGCCCTGTCGCCGGCACCAGTGCTGCACGACCCGCCCGAGCCCTGTCGCCGGCACCAGTGCTGCACGACCCACCCGAGCCCTGTCGCCGTCACCAGTGCTGCACGACCCACCCGAGCCCTGTCGCCAGCCTCCACTGACCTTGTGTGACGATGCGATGCTGAAGTGTCTCTCCCTGATGACGGGCAGCATGTCGAGCAGCAGGTCCAGCGACAGGCGGCGCGCCGTCGCCGGGAAGTCTTGCAGCACCTCCAGCGTGGTCCGCCGCGGCCGGTCGCAGTAGTCGAACCGCTCCTGCTGGCCGGCCGCCGACGCCAGCTCCACAAACTTCTCCCGCTCCATGTCAGAGACGGCGAAGTGCGCCAGGAGCTCGAACAGGGACCGCCGCGGCACCACGTGGATGTCGAGCACGTGTGTGGCGAGGAAGCGGAGCGAGCAGGGTCGAGGGAGACGCGCGGCGCGCGGCCCGTCCACCAACACCCGCTGCTCGGGCCGCCAGCCGAGCAGCTCCATCAGCTGGTCGGCCTCCTCCGGCAGGTTCTGCGGCTGCACGGTGGCCACGTCGCCCGGGCGGTAGGTGACGTCACGGCCGCTCACATCCACACTGATCAGTCGCACCTCCTGGAAGTGATCCTCGGGAGTAACGCGGCGGTTCCAGCGCACGTGACCGACAAAGTGCCGGTCGGAGGGCAGGGGCGGCGTCTCCACTGCACCGCTGTCACCCACATGGTCACTGTCCCCCGCCTCCACTCCATCGTCACCCCCCGCCTCCACTCCATTCTCGTCCACATACGTCACGGTGTGCCGCGGCTGCGGCGGCCGGTCGGCGGGCAACGGCTGGCGCCCCACTGGCAGCGGACACACCACCTCCAGCTTGCGCCACCACTGGGACAGCCAGGGGTCGACGGCCGCGTCCGGCCCCAGGTCGTGCTGGTCATCCCCCAGTGCCGGTGACTGCAGCGGCGCGGCGCCCAGCTGCAGCAGGCGCTTCTGCAGGCGCTTGCCGACGAAGTTGAACTTGGCGTAGGACGAGTCGCCCAGCGCGATGACGCCGAAGCGGAGCACGCGCAGCGAGTCGGTCGGCAGGCTCTTCCGCAGCAGGAGGCGCCAGGTGGCGGCCATGTTGTCCGGGACGTCTCCCTGGCCGGTGGTGGACACGACGAACAGTGCCAGACGCTCCTCCAGGAAAGAGGCCGTGCGGTACCCGTCCAGAGACGAAACGTGGCAATCGAACAGCTGGCTGTGGCAAGACGGAAAGAGACGGTCAAAGACGGGACGGACAGAGACGGGACGGACAGAGACGGGACGGACAGAGACGGGACGGACAGAGATGGGACGGACAGAGACGGGACGGACAGAGACGGGACGGACAGAGACGGGACGGACAGAGACGGGACGGACAGAGACGGGACGGACAGAGACGGGACGGACAGAGACGGGACGGACAGAGACGGGACGGACATAGACGGGACAGACAGAGACGGGACAGACAGAGACGGGACAGACAGAGACGGGACGGACAGAGACGGGACGGACAGAGACGGGACGGGCAGAGACGGGACGGACAGAGACGGGACGGACAGAGACGGGACAGACAGAGACGGGACGGACAGAGACGGGACGGACAGAGACGGGACGGACAAAGACGGGACGGACAGAGACGGGACGGACAGAGACGGGACAGACAGAGACGGGACGGACAGAGACGGGATGGACAGAGACGGGGTACAGACAGGGGGCCATATGGTTGCACCAGCAATCACAGCCTACTGAGCAGAAGAGGAGTCGTTCCAAGCTTTGATATTCTAATATTTGTCATGCAGATTTGGCCGGTTACTACATTTGGCATGCAGTTCAAATAATTTTAAATCCACTAGTATGATGTTTTTAAAACACACAAGCAATGTGTTGAAAAAACGTTATTAAGGTTAAAAAAAAAATTGTGGAATAGTTAGAGCGAGCCAGTGGCCAAGTAATAGTACAACAGGACCATGACCACACCAGGTCGTCCCTGCCTGGGTGCCACCCACCGTCTTGCCTCGCGTCCTATCCGCTCCGCCAGGTCCTCTGCAGTGCCCGTCTGGCTGCCATAGAGCACTGCCAGACGGCCGCGGCACTCCCGCTCCGGCTCCTCCACAGCCGGCTGGTCTGCACCTCCATTCAGCTCCATTGTGCAGCTGGTGACTTGATTAGGCAGTGAAAAACCTCAGTCTGGTGGATAGGAGTATATGTTAGAGTAGTCAGAGGTGCTCTGCCTATCTGGAAATGTCCACAATGCAGGATATAAAAGGTCAGCACAAATACTAAACACACCACCGCAATGGAGTCAACCAAGCTGGTCCATGACTCAGAATGTCAAGGATAATACAGTAAGGTAGCAACAACAACTCTGAAACAAATGGATTGTGAACTGTCATCAATGTCCTAGGATTGCTTTAGAGTCACGGTGCAGAGTGAAAAATTCAGACTGAAAATCAGCAAAAAGAGTGGAAAATTTGACCTCAAAAGGAGTCTTTTTCAGGAATTTACACGTCTTGCTCCATTTACACGTCACGAAACTTGATCCATTTCCTGGCTTTTCACATATTAAAATAAAGGAGTGCAAAATAATCACAAAAGTGAAAAAGAGTAGAAAATAACCCTTCAAATTGTAAAAAAGGAGTGGAATATTGTTCCTTGTAGGGTGTCGCTTTACACCCAAAATTCCCTATCCTAGGACACTGACTGTCATCAACCATCAGACTTCTTTGAGTTGCATGAAAACATGTGCATTATCAAAGATGTTTTCTTCATTAAAGATAGACAAAGCAAAATATTTGTTTAATTCAGTTTTGTTTTAAGTACATATTCTGGAGGAACAACAACCCACAGGCTTATTAATATTATTATGTTTTAGGAGTTTTAAAAGTAATATTTTACATCAGAATTGAATGTGAATGAGATAGCAAAACAGAAACAAAATTGAACAAAAAATCACATCTATTTAGTGTTTCACATTACCGCCTAAAACAGAATCCGTTGGCATTTGCAATCAAGTCAAATATGACCTCTCTTGCACATATGTTCACCCTGATTTACTCTGACATCAATATGGGTTGGATCCTTGTTTAATGTCACGCGCACGCGCACGCGCACGCGCACGCGCACGCGCACGCGCACGCGCACGCGCACGCGCACGCATACGCACACGCACACGCACACGCACACGCACACGCACACGCAGAGGCCACTAGACGACTTTAGAGACGAGATGACGTCATTGACGTCACGACGTCATCGAACTGTTGAACAGTTACGGGCTAGATCCGGATGCACCAGCTTTTCGTGCTAGTCTGAAGCGTACAATATTGGCGGCACGACCCTGATGTGACTCTGAGTGTCTTATCTGCACCGTGTTAGCTGCTTTAGTGACTCTCAGCCTCATCTCTTGTTTTATCTTTATTGACGTGCCAGGTGAAAAGCCATCATTGATGTGGACCCTCGGTGAAAATATATCTGAATCTGAATTGCCAGGAGGCTACGAAGCTGCCTAGTCCAGTGTTGTTGTGATGAATTCAAAGAAGACATCAGGCTGATGGTTAACAATTATTCTGATCTAATTCAAGACTAAACAAGTAAAGCATATGAGATATGTTGAGATGATTCATCATTGAACCAGGGAATCGAACTCACTCTAGACTGCAATGCTTTGGACAGGAGCGTAGCCACACAATTTGGAGTGGGGGAAGCCAGCCAGGTGGCTGGCTGTCCAGCTAGGTTTTATGTTAAAATCATACCCAACTGGGGGGCTGGAGTGACCATGGGGGGCCAGCCCTTCCCCAGTGGCAACACCCATGATTCTGGATAACATTTCAACAACTACCCACATTCTGGAATTGCCAAAAAAAGAACAATTTGATCTTTGTCTTTAAATTACTCACAATCTAGTGAAAATGCTGTTTTGAATTTGGCCTAAAAATACAGACAATTCTGAGTTTGTACATGCCACATGACATTGTGCTATCAGTGTAGTGTGCTATGGCTACATGACAGCACAGTTATTTATATATTCATATTGATTGGAACAGGTAACTTATACTTACTTATAATTATAAAGTGCGGAATTTAGAAAGGTCACTTGGCCTCACGGATCCGAACGATACCGAGCTCCCTAATGAGATCCTCTCCCTCAGTCGTTGATGTGGATGGTGAACATGTCATGTGCCCAATGTTTGTCAAGTCTAGCTTTGAAAGCGTTGATGCAGGGTGCGTGTATCACTGAGGGCGGCAGCGCCTTCCACTGGTTGATCACGCGCATGCTGAAGGCGTTCCGTCGAACCCGGGAGACGGCTCTGGGCTTCAGCAGCTTCCACTGGTGGCCATCTGAACCTAGCTGAAACCTAGCTGAAACCTAACTGAAACCTAGCTGAAACCTAACTGAAACCTAGCTGAAACCTAGCTGAAACCTGGCTGAAACCTAGCTGAAACCTAGCTGAAACCTAGCTGAAACCTAGCTGAAACCTAGCTGAAACCTAGCTGAAACCTAGCTGAAACCTAGCTGAAACCTGGCTGAAACCTGGCTGAAACCTAACTGAAACCTAACTGAAACCTAGCTGAAACCTAGCTGAAACCTAGCTGAAACCTAGCTGAAACCTAGCTGAAACCTAGCTGAAACCTAGCTGAAACCTAGCTGAAACCTAGCTGAAACCTAGCTGAAACCTAGCTGAAACCTAGCTGAAACCTAGCTGAAACCTAGCTGAAACCTAGCTGAAACCTAGCTGAAACCTAGCTGAAACCTAGCTGAAACCTAGCTGAAACCTAGCTGAAACCTAGCTGAAACCTAGCTGAAACCTGGCTGAAACCTAGCTGAAACCTAGCTGAAACCTAGCTGAAACCTTGCTGAAAACCTAGCTGAAACCTAGCTGAAACCTAGCTGAAACCTAGCTGAAAACCTAACTGAAACCTAGCTGAAAACCTATCGATTTTGTTTTCACCTGATATAAATTGACCCACACTGTTGCATAGCATAATTATTACTCAGTCATTGTGCCTTACAGATTCTGAGTTGAATCAACTAAGAATTGATCCATGAACTTAAGACCAGAATTATAGCATTTCAACCACCAGATCAAGGGAAACTGGACAATTAAGTTAACCATCACCCTACGGGGACATTTCTCACCTTCGCCCTACGGGGGGAGGGCTGACAGCCCCCTGCTAACCTCCAAACTAAGCAACTTAGAGCAATGCGGTAAGAATCAGCGTATTGCCTGTCATGAGAGGAATATAACAGTATGCGATTTTTAGGTTTCAGGTCAACGGGTGACCTTCCAGGTCAAGTGAATGACCTAAGATCGACCACGTCCAAAAATAGCGATTGTACAGGGCGCTTAGTATAACTCTCGAACGGAGAGATAGAGAGACACGGTAAAAAGTAACGTGTTGCCTGCCATAAGGAAAATCCAAAGGCATCCCATGTTGATCATCTAGGTCAACTGGTGACCTTTGGTGTCAGGTCAATGGACCTTTGGGGTCAGGTGAATGGACCTTTGGGGTCTGACATGACCTTGACGAAAAGGTCATAGGTCACGATGTAATAGCCGAATACACCTCAAATTGTGATAGGATGCGTATAATTGTTGTAAACTCAGCTACTGAAAATTTCAACAAGATGCGCCGCATGTGTAAAAAGTTATGCAATAAAAACAAACTCAGGGGGGCTGTCAGCCCAGCCCCCCCCCCCCTTTTTAAACAATTGAATTTCGAATTTGCAAAATGGGGTCTATGGGGGTGCCGGGTGGAGTATGGGGTATGGTAGTGCCGCCGCTGATTGGCTGACAGCCACTTCAAGATTGTTGGTCCTGGGAGTCCGACGACCTGTATTTCAGCTACCGCCCCATTTCGCTGACAAGTCACGTGGCCAAGCTGACTGAGAAGCCCGGCTGAACCACCTAATCGAGAGGGGCCGGGCGACCTCGTCCCGGCGGAGCAGGTCGGTTTCCGTCGCGGCCGTGCCGCGGAGGAGTCTCGGCCGTCTCATCCAACAGGTACAAGACGGATGGAATAAGCTGAAGCCCCGCGGCCGACCAGTAGAGGGCCGCACCGCCGACAAATTCGCCCTCCTCGAGTTCGACTTCGCCTGGGCCTACGATACTATTGACCATCGCCCGGGACGGCCTTGGCGGCCAGCCCAGGAAATGCGCTAATGTATACGATGCATTCGGGTCCGTCAATTATGCCGATGCCGCCGGTAGCCGGTTGTTTTACTAAAGGGAATGTTTCACCTTTCTGGAAGTTGTCAAATAAACGCCGGTTGTAGTGAAAAATATGAAGTAAGTGCTGCTGAAAACGATGGTGATATTGTTATCTCGAAAGTCTTTATAACTTTATACAAATTAAGTTTTTTTTTATTTGGGATGATGACGTCATTATTGAGTTATAGACCGCCGCTGATTGGCTGAGAAAGTGGGATTGGCTGAAAAAGTCGCTGTCACCCAATCAGGCAGCACTAGCCTAGACACTATTTTGCAAACTATAAATTTAATTGCTTAAAAATAGTTAAGTTTTGGGGGAAATGACCTTAGTATTTGCAATATTTCAATAACGGCCAAAGATAATGGCTATCTCAGTTCAAAACCAATACAAAGGTGAAACATTCCCTTTAAGGTATTTAGGCTAAGAATACATTGTCTGCAAAATATTTTTGTCATCGCTCAAAACGATGCGGGCGATTTTTTGGGACGACACAAATTGGACACATCCTTGATACAGCCTTGAGGGGCGCCACCCAATCGACAGGGGCGCCACCAATATTGTCGAAAATTTTGCGGGGGGCGCCTACGGACGGACGGAGGGGCGCCGTCACTGGCTGGAGGGGGTGCCGTCGCTAGCCGGAGGGGCGCCGTGACTGGCCGGAGGGGCGCCGTCACGGGCCGGAGAGGGGCAGTCACTAGTCGGAGGGGCGCCGTCACTCGCCGGAGGGGCGTGGTCACTGGCGGGAGAGGCGCCGCCACTGTCCGGAGGAGCACCATCAATGGTCGGAGGGGCGCCGTCACTCGCCGGAGGGGCGCCTTCACTGGCCGGAGAGGCGCCTTCACTGGTCGGAGGGGCGCCGTCGCTGGCCGGAGGGGTGCTGTCACGTGACAGAGAGGCGTCTATGGCAGGGAGCGTCCTCACTGGCCGGGGGCGCCGTCACTGGCCGCAAGAGCGCCGTCACTGGCCGCAAGAGCGCCGTCACTGGCCGGGAGAGCGTCCTCACTGGCCGGAGTGGCGCCGTCACTGGCCGCAAGAGCGCCGTCACTGGCCGGGAAAGCGTTCTCACTGGTCGGAGTGGCGCCGTCACTGGCCGCAAGAGCGCCGTCACTGGCCGCAAGAGCGCCGTCACTGGCCGCAAGAGCGCCGTCACTGGCCGGGAGAGCGTCCTCACTGGTCGGAGTGGCGCCGTCACTGGCCGGAGGGGCGCCGTCATTGATCGGAGGGGCGCCAGCTTTGCGTCTCGGCGTCTCGGGTCCAAAGGACCAGGTCATGCCCTGAATGACCGTATGCTCGGTACGCCACTGGCATCTGACATAGAACCCTGCGTCAGACCAGAATTTGGCTGATACATTGTGTCCATATAGGTGTATTTTTTGTATGTAACAGAGCATCTTTGACAACCTGAAGTGCATTCATGTCAAGGGCGAACAGCATGTTTACAACTGAGGATGTGTTTTGGTTTGCGGGGTGCTGTGCATAGTGAGAAATATTTCAAGAACCGGAAAAATAACACTGCCGGCGAACGGACTAACTGGCTTGAGGCGTCATCGGGGTGCCAGTTGTAGAATTTGACCATCTTTTTGCGGCGACACGAAAGATGGCTGAACGGGAATGTTCCTGTACCAGAGGCACCAGAACAAGAGGAGCCCATTCTCAGCTCAGATCGGCCGTCTACGAGCAGAGGTGCCGGCCGTCCGACCAGGCCATATGAAGCTCTGGCTCCCAGCAGTACCTAAGCGCGCGCGCTCGGACTTCCACCCTGGGGTGTCAGCACTGTTCAGAGGCACTTATGGACGCCACGCGCTCAACGGGGGGTAAGGCCGATCTAGGGTATCAGAGGGTAAGGCCGATCTAGCTAGTGTTCTGAAAGCTGTAACCGAGACCCCAACCAGGCCCACCAAAGTTAGGAAGCTACTGTGGAAGCCCACGAGAGGGCCGCAGAAGTACACAGATGAAGAAGCGCTTGCGGTATTTATAGAGGCAAACATACAAAGGAAACTTGGCAGTTCTCACGCACATCGGCAAAGGCGCAAAATGCTGACATATACCCTTCCTACAACGTCGTCAGAATGGCAAAATAAAAATGTTATCCAGTAGGAATATCAGTTGGAGATTACAAAGCAGAAGTGTCCATACAGACGCTCTTACCACACGGCTGAACGCATCATTGAACACCGGGCTCTGATGATTGATCAGATCACTCCGGGCAACACTCCCCACTATACGATCAAGTGCAAATCGGGCTTTGACGGCACTAGTGGTCAGAGCGTATACAGACAGAATTTGGGACAAATGACAATGCCGGACGCGCAGCTCCTATCCACCACCTTGGTGACCCTGCAGATGTTAGCGGGAACGGATATTATTTGGCAAAATCCTGCGCCATCCTCGGTGCGGTTTTTCCGACCGATGAAACTTGAATATGGGAAGGAAACACCCGAGAACACACCAGGCTAACTTTATTTTCCCATAGTTTGCCTCGCTTGTTAGTCCCTGACTGCGCCCTTGTCAACATTTTATAATTAACAAGTATTCGTGTGATATACTACGTCATATCAGATCGTGTAACCCGCGCACTGCAGGGGCGGTTGATTTCCGCCCCCCTCCCCCCTAAGGTTTATCAGATAGCGAAAAAACGGCTGCGCGCAGCGCCGCCGGGTTTTGATACACCTGTTAGGACATCAATTGCGCACACTTTGAGAGAAAAAAAATATGCTCGGGTCATCTCAGGTCAGGTCACCAGACCAGGTCAAGTGACCCCACCACCAAAAATGTTTGCAGTTGTGCCAAAGCCAGAGTTTTTCACCGATCAGGTTGAAACTTACAGGATGTCATGAGGGCATCAGTACTTACAATTCGTATAACTCGGAATTTTGATATCGGTAACCTAAGGTCAGGTCAATTTTGTAACCTCCCCATAATAAGTCAATGGGGAAATATACAAATGCTTCCTATTTCAAGGATATGCATGGTACTAGTCCAATTACTTCTGGATCATGTTATTATAGGGTATTCTTGATGATCCAAGTGTAAGTTTTGTTCAGTGACCCCTATTGGGTCATTTGAGGTCATGCGAGGTCACCATCACTTTGTCAATAACTCTCGACATAATGAAGATAGAGAAGTAAAACAGACATCAATGTGTTTGTCTCGTCGAGACACGTCTTTCCATATGCAACATGCCCTACTTGGATCACCACTTGACCTTGACCTTAGGTCAAATTGTTAAGTTGACTTAACAAGGTCACTATATAAATCATTCAAAGCGCCTTGACAAGATAAACACAATGGTGTAAACATTTTTCCGTTATCTTTATTAAGTAAAAAGTTAATAGCAAAACACGATTTAGCAAAAAAACATATTTTTTTTCTTTTTGACCTCTGGAGCCTCAAATATTGACCTGAGATCAAATCTGAAGACACCCTAGCGATTACAAATTTCACTGGCTGGCGTTTGCTTTTTTCCGTTTGTTTCTAACTATCATCGTTTCTGAGATATATGGGAATTTCTGGAGCGATGTCCTAAAACAGGAAAAAAAACAGGAAAACTTGACCTTTGATGATCTCTGGTGACCTCAATTTTGACCTGACTTAAAAAAACACTGAAATACTTTCGATAGAACATGTATGAAGCAATCAAATGCCTTTTTCCGCTTCTCGCTACGTTGCGTCGTTTTCGAGATCTCGGGGGGGGGGGGCGGAAATCAACCCTGCAGTTCGTGTTCGGCGCAAAGCCCCTGCAGTGCGCGGGTTAAGCCCACACTTAAGGGACTATCCCACCTTAACATTATATTTGAGTTGAGATAGCCAGTGTTATAGCTAGGCATTGAAATTAAGTATGGTAGCAGTTAAAACAACCACAATGATCTAATCAAAAAGATATTCCGAGTTTGATTTTGACATCTGTAAAAAATAAGGCCCATGTGTATTTGAATAGGGACTCTAAACCGACAGCGTCGTCTCTTTACCCAACTGGTAATGATAGTCGACTTGTTTTAAGGTCAGCTTTGGAATATTTTCGTCTTTCATTTCTCGATCCCCGGGTGGTTCGCATCTAAGCCAATCTAGACACCGGATGGTTCGCTTTTTCTGCGCAATAGATGTCGACAAAATTTTTTGCTATATATTTGGCAGCACAAAGGATTTCCCTGTTAATAAAAATAAATCATAGACGTCACCAACCCAACTTTTCGCTTAAAACTTAAAGTTGAATATCTTCCAAGATAAGCATTTTTTCGGAAAAATAGTTAACGTACATGTTCAGCTGACCTCGCCTGACATGTAGACATACAATTAAGTGTGATTCGACAACTTTCACAAAGGTGGGACAGTCCCTTTAAGTCTCTATAACAAACACTTTTTGAGATCTCAGTGGGGTCAACTTGTACCCTCCCCCCCCCCCCCAAGAAGAATTTCCATTAAAAAAAACGAACAGGCCATGAGGAAAAATTTAATGCCCAGATACGCTTTCCCATGACCGCCGGTGTCTTCGTTTGTATAGTCCCGAGACCAACATCTTGGCCACAGATAATTTCTAGCGCTTATGACGGACGGCTGGCCCAGTGTGCGCTGGAGTGTGTGCCCGGCCGCGCAGGGATCGGTCCTCGGAGCGGACATCTGGACCTCCCTGATGACCCTGCGTAGCGGCGGCCGGGCAGTACACCTGCAGTAGGTGCCTTTCCACTGCGGGTTACCCGGCAACGAGCGCGCGGACGTCCTCGCCGGGGAAGCCTCCGCCCTGCCGCAGGACACGCCGATCGATGTCCACACCGCCACGAAGGCTGCAGGCAGCGCAGCCACCCACCGCTGGAAGTCCGAATGGCCGGCCGGGCTCTTCCGGTCCATCATGCCAGATCGGCTCCCGACACCAGTCCCCGGTGACGACCGAGACGCTGCGGTGAACGTTCACCAGCTGCGCGCCGGTCACTGGGGACGCGCCGAATCTTATCTTCATTGGATCGGCCGCCGGCCGACCCCAGCCTGCACTTAGTGCAGCAACAGGGAGTGCCCAGCCTCCCTCTGCATCATCTGCCGTGAGGGGGGCGAACACCCCATAGCACGTGCTCTGCCGGTGCCCGTGCCTGGCTGGAGTCCGCCTCCGCCTGCTGGGCAACACATCCATCCGAGGCCGGAGGCGATGAGAGACGCGGACGTCGTCACGGCCTTGGCCGCGGGCTACCTACGTCACAAGGAGCCGCTCCTGGGCTATGGCGCGACCCCTAGGCCGCGCCCAGGAGGAGCAACAAGAACTTGTATTTAGCGAACTTTGGCTGGATTACAAGCTGCGACTACGATGTTAACAATCCGATGGGTTGTGGTCCGAGGTGAAGTTTTTCGCGCTGTTTGGACTTTGAAGCCTCAGTTATGGATTGATTTAAATAAATAAATAAAATATTGATCCATCGCAATGCCTCGCACTGGTCATTGTGTTCTGTACGGGAAAAGACATAGTGATAACAAAAGACTGGTTTGTATTCCAGTCGCCAGAATTGTCTGAAACGATTGTGCCATATATTTGGCAGCGTACAGGTTTTCCCTATAGCTCTATAGCTCAATAATTATGTCATCATCCCAAATTTATCGTCCGGCCGGCCACAATGCCGGAGCTCAGCAGCGCCCTGAAGCGGATGAGCAGCTCCAAGGCGACCGGCAGCGACGGTGTGTCACTGCAGCTGATCAGGCGCTGCTTCTCCGTGGTCGGCCCCCACATGCTGCGGATCATCAACTCGTCCATCATCACAGGAAAGGTACCCGCCGTGTGGAAACATGCCAAGGTGGTGCCTATCTACAAGGCAGGTGATAGGCTGCAGCCCGCGAGTTTTAGGCCAGTTAGTGTCCTTAGTGTGATGGCAAAAATAACCGAAAAACTTATAAGCATTCAACTCAGTAGTTACTTAACTGAAAATCGCATCATGTCGCCGACGCAATATGCGTACAGAGCTAACCATTCCACGGAGAGTGCTGCGGTCGATGTTGTGAGTGCGATATCTGCTCACAGGGATGAGGGGCGAGTGACGTGTTTAACCTCCTGTGATTTGTCGAAAGCGTTTGACTGCGTAGACCGAAATGAGCTGTTCAAAAAGCTTAATTGGTACGGCATTTCGACTCATTGGTTCTTGGACTATTTTACCGGCCGAACACAGTCAGTAGAGGGCAGCACAACCACGGAAGTGACTTTTGGAGTGGTCCAAGGCAGCATCCTCGGCCCGATTATGTTTAACATTTTTACCAACGACCTGTCATGCTATCTGTCGCGCCACGCATCCGTTGTATCATACGCAGATGACTCACAAATCACCCACAGCGCACGGCCCACACCGTCCGATCTGGCTGAGCTGCGTCTCACCGTGGAGGCGGATCTGACTGAGCTGTCTGCATGGTTCACTTTCAATGGTCTGAAAGTGAACCCCTCAAAAACTGAACTGATACTTTTCGAAACTGCATCGTCGGTCAAAAAAACTTCCAATTTCTCGGTCAGTTTCGACGGTGTGAACTTGAAACCAGCACAAAGCATCCAAATTCTTGGCGTGCTTTTGGACCCGGAACTGAACATGCAGCGGCAGGTCAGTAAAGTGACGAAGCGTTGCTACGGTAGCCTTCTAACGATCATCAAACTCAGAGACACCCTTCCGCGGAAAACATTGATACACCTCATTCAGTCGCTCGTCTTTCCACACATCACGTACTGTCTGCCGGCTTGGGCACCACCTACACAGCAGCAGCGCCACCGCATAGACAGTCATAAACTTCGCAACTCGGATCGTGACCAGAAAACATCGTCATGAACACATCTCAACCGCACGACGGGAGCTTGGATGGATGCCATTTAACACAATAGTTGAATACAGAGACTCTGTGCTTGTACATTCGATGGTACACCAAGAGCAGGGGCCACAGCGCCTTAAAGATCTCATATCTTACCGAGCCGATGTATCCGAGCGAACGACACGAGCAACCACTGTCGGGCTATTGGAGACATACCGTTGCCGCTTGGAGGCGACCAAGATGACTGTGCCTGTTCGCGCCGTGCGCAAATGGAATGAGCTTGACAGCAATGTCCGTGGGAACACGAGCGCCAGTTCCATCAAGAAGTGCGTGAAGGACATATTGATGTCGGAGCTTTAGCGTCAGCAGACATAACGGTGTGCGTTTTGTGCCGCTGTGTGACGGCTCAGGTGCCGACTCGTTTACGAATCGCTCTTTTAATCAGCAGTTTTATTATGTGCTTATTTAAAAAACAACCTAAGTGTTTTTACCTGAAAATCTTGAACTAGTGTATGAGTTTTGACTACGGCAGCACACTATGTATGACGCTGTGGACTAACAGCCAATCATGTATTGGATACCACAAAGATCTGCAATAAATAAATAAAATAAATGTAAAAACTTATTTTTATCAAGTTAAGTGACTGTTAGAGATAAAAAATATCACCCTCGTTTTCAGCAGCACTTACTTCATATTTTCGACTACAACCGGCGCATATTTGACAACTGGAGAGAGGTTCTGGCGCTTGAATATGGCGGCCGCCACGCCGAGTGGCTCCGGTGTTTTTTTTCTCGCGGTTACAGGAGACACCGACGGGTGAAACTGTGCAGGGACATTGCTGTGACTGTGTTGCAACATGTGGTGACTATCCTCAGCCGCTATCATAGCCGATGCGGTTTTTGTAGGACTGTTTTGATGTCGATTTTCCCGGTATGGGCGGGGCCCTGTTGGCCGATCGCCAGTTCTACCGATTCCAGAAGCGGTGTTATGCCGGGCTGCACCAATCAGTGCCCCTCTCTGCGGCCACCCTACTCCGGCCATGCGTTGGTCTGTCAGCTGGCCTTGACCTGGACCGGTGTCGGGGCGAGCCGCCGCCCCTCCGACCTGCGTGGACGGCCAGGGGCGTGCCCAGGCCGTGGTCGGCGGGAGCGGCCCCGCCGGGCGCGGGTCCCGTGCCGGGGCGCGGGTCCCGTGCCGGGGCGGCTGGGGGCAGCCCGGCCGACACGGTGCCGGAGACGTGGCACGTACCGGGGGACCCGTGCTGGGCATCGGATCCAACGGCGACGCCACCGTTCTGCGAGAGACGGTGACGGAGGCCCGCGGCCTGAGTGCGACCCCTCTCAGCGGGTACTGGTGGACTGCCAACGAAGCGTTCCACGGCCGCCGGTGCCTGAGCCTGGCTGCGCTGCTGCGAGGACGGACGGTGGCGTGAGGCCCGGCCGGCCCATTCGGATCGGACATCTTAACGTACGGTCCCTCATGCCATCCATCGATGACGTCATCACCCTTCTTGAGCAACACAACCTGGATGTATTGTGTGTCAGTGAGACATGGCTGCGCCCAGACATCGACAGCAGCGTGCTGATCTTCTCCGGATACAAGCTGGTGAGAAGAGACCGTCCCGGTGGGAGAAGAGGCGGCGGTGTCTGCATCATACACCGCGACACGTTGCGTGTCGAGACTCTGTCCGTGCCGGCGGTGGACTCGCCCCTGGAGATGCTGTGGGTCAGTCTCAGCTGCACTGCCGTGGTGGTGATCGGGTCGTGTACCGGCCCCCCAGTGCTGCTGTGGCAGCGGCTCTAGAAGACCTGCACCTCCAGCTGGCCCATGTGACCGGCTGGCAAACCAGTGTTCGTGTTGGGAGACACAAATTTCGACCTGTCGCGCCCACTGAAGAGTGAAGTTCAACGGTACTCTCAGACACTCCACGATCTCGACCTGAAACAGCTGGTGACAATTCCGACCCGGCCCAAGTCCTGCCCACTGATCGATCACGCCATAGTGCGGGCGACAGATGACGTCACTGACGTCAAGGTCAACCCGTGCAGCTGGAGTGACCACGACCTGGTGGTCGCAGAGACGGCGGTGAGAAGAGAGCGTGCCCGTCCGGATAACATCAGTATCAGATCGACGCGAGACCTCAACCCAGACGCGCTATGCCTCGACCTGCTGCTGTCGGACTGGGCAGCGGCATACGGCGCACCCGATCCCAGCCGGAAGTGGACGGCCTGGCTCTCAGTGTGGACCCCTATCATTGACAATCACATGCCGATGAAAGTGATCAAATCGCGCCACCCTCCGTGCCCATGGCTTACCGACAATGATGAGCTGCGCGCCCTGATGCGAGAGCGTGACCTGGCCCACGCAGTTAAACTGGAGCAACCCTCGCCCGAGACGCGTGCAGAATACCGTACGTGCCGGAATCGTGTAAAAAGTGCTCAGTTTAACGCAAAGTCGGCATTCTTCCTATCGTCGTATCGACAGTCACGCAAGACAACGTGGCGGGACATTCGACGGTTCCTGATATCTCCGAGGGGTGGAAAGACAACACCTGCCCCGAGCGATCCCACCAGTTGCTGGGCTGACCGGCTTAATTAACATTTTGCCTCGGTCGGCCCGCGGGTGGCGGCGGAGCTGGAGCGGGAGCAGCGTGGGGCCGAGCCCCTCCTCCCGCGCCCGCCGCGCGTGGTGAGCGGGTCATTCCGTGTGCGCGCAGGTACCTTACCCGAGTTGTCAGACGCCATCAAACGTATGTCGACATCGAGAGCGTGCGGTGACGATGGTATCACGATTGACATGTTGCGCATGACGTTCCCAGTCATAGGACTAAATGTGATAAATGCGTCCCTTACATCGGGCAAATTACCTCCAGAGTGGAAGGTCGCGACAGTGGTACCGTTACATAAGGCGGGCAGTGTGACGGACCCGACAAATTACCGGCCGGTGTCTATCTTGTCTGCTGTAGCGAAGGTGGCGGAGAGTGTAGTGTCTCAGCAGCTGATGTCGTACTTGATATCGCATTCTATACTGAGTGATGCACAGCATGGGTTCAGACCCGGGCGTTCTACGGAGTCGGCGGTGTTGGATGCGGTCGGATACTTGATGGGCGGCATGGACAGCGGTCTAGTCGGCTGTCTTACGACAGTTGACACGTCCAAGGCGTTCGACAGCGTCCGACACCCCCGGCTGCTAAGCAAGCTAGGCTGGTATGACATAGATGGTCATTGGTTCGAGGATTGGTTGAGTGGACGTGTTCAGGTCAGGGGAGGGCAAAATACTTTTCCGATCACTCACGGAGTGGTACAGGGGTCATTACTGGGGCCAATTTAATTTTTACTTTTTACCAATGACTTAGTATCTTACTTTGATTCGAAAATTGTAATGTACGCGGACGACGTTCAATTTCTTCACAGAGACACCTCGGACAACATTTTGCAGCTCCAAACTCAGGTTCAATCTACAATGGAAAAGGCCCAGCGGTGGTTCATTGAGAATAGCCTAAAAATCAATCCAGTCAAAACTGATCTTGCCTTGATAACGCATAGACAGAGGCGTGCTCTATCAAATTTTGAAGTTCAGTTTGGTGAGGCCAAAATCAAGCCCTCTGCTAACATTAAGATTTTAGGAGTGGTCGTAGACGGTGGTATCACTTTTGATGATCACGTTTCATTAGTAATACGTCGCAGTTATGCAACTCTTGGGGGGGGTTGTCCAAACTCGCAAAACGGATGCCAAAAGAAGCGAAGAAATTGATACTCGAGACGCTTGTGTTCCCACACTTGTCATACTGTGTATCTGCTTGGGCTGGACGCAGCGACGTCGCGTTCAAAAAGTGATTAACCATTGTGCACAGGTCGTATTTGGTGTTCGTAGATCGACACATGTGGCACAGCTGTTAAACGAGCTAAAATGGCCAAGTGTCGACCAACTTATCAGCGAATGTGACCTGTCGAGAATGCACTTCCTTCTGAACTCCCCCCACGCACCAGTCAGCCTGTGCGAGAGTTTTGTATATCGCGGGGAGATTTCTGGAAGGGATACTCGAGCTGTGCAGGCAGGCGCGTTGCAGTTACCCCGGGTTCGCACCGAGCACGCGAGACGTTACTTTAACTACCGCGCAACCAAGCAGTTGAATTTGGCTCCTGCTCGTGTTAAAGATACCTGCACAGCAGCGGGATGCCGGAAGTGTGCGATAAATTGGATTTTAACCGATACAACAGCGTGAAATGTGTATATGTTCTTTTAGATTTAGCCTTTACAGCTTTTTATCCTTGGCGAATGTATATAGGTATATGTGTGCATAATTGTTTTATTTTGTGTGTGTGTGTGTGTGTGTGTGTGTGTGCGGGTGTGGGCGACGGGCGTGTCTGTGTGTATTGTAATGACGCTAGACTGGAAGAGCCATGAATTGTGGAAGTCCTAAGAAATAAATGATATGATGATGATGAACTTTCGGAAAGGTGAAACATTCCCTTTAATATCCATTTTAGGTCAAGTCTGGGATACCAGATAGGTTGTTTAATCTAATTGTCATATTTAGGAAGAAACTGAGTAGGGTAACAATAAATGACTGTAACCAAACACATAGTCATAATTCAGGGTTGGCAGTGGGTGGCAAAAAGTGTTTTTGCCACTGGTTTTTACCGGTTAAAACTGGCTAGCAAAAACCCCTGGTGGCAAAAAAATGGCAAGAAGTGGCAAAAACTCCAATGAGCCAAATTTGATATTTTTGTACCAGATTAATTTAAGCATCCTAGTGCATAGCTCAACCTATTTAAGTGGGCTTTCTTCTGTTTCCTTCAAGTTACCTTGAAAATGACAGTATTTTTCATAATATATCAATGTGTTTAAATGGGCAGTGTATCCCAACAGTTACCATGTTCATGCAAGTTGCCTACTCTCAACCCAGGTACTCAACCCAGCTGCTCTGCCATCTTCCCAACATAACTGCTGACATGCCTGTTCTTTAACACAAAACCATATAATTATCTCCCTTGAAGCAAACAGATGAGCTTATCTATCGTGTGGCTAAAATACCTACGCCATTGGGCTTAACCCCCACACGTCCAATGAACAAATTGCTTGCTCAACCAGCATGATCACTTGACCTAAGGCGTCAGGCGTCAGTGCTACCACATACCAAAGTGGTGCTCAATGTACAGATACTACATTTTTAGAAGTGTCACTCTCCAAAAAGAAACTCAACATCAATTATGAACTGTATAGTTTCATTGTCTTTCCATACTGTCTATCATGACCTTCAATAGTTCTAAATAATTTTTCCCAGCCAGCTCAGTTCAGGTCAAGCAGCGCTCCTTGTCATATATAAGCCAGTGAAAAGATGTGCTGCTGGGGCCTGGGCTAAGAAAGTCTGGTTAATGCAATAACTGCAGGTTCACAATTGCATTGCAACTGGTACTGCATTTAAAATGGTTCAACAACATAGGAATATTCATTTCTTTTACAAACAATTTTATGAACAAAGCAATAAGGCAGGTTAGTTTTTGCCACTTTTTGCTGTTAAAAAAAAACGGATTAAACAGGCAAGTGGAAACAACTTCTTGCCGGCAAAAAGTCCAACCCCTGAGTCATATTTATATCAAAACAGTGGACTTCTCATGTTATTGATTTATTCAGTTTACTTATTGATTCATGCTACTCCACAACAGGTCAGTTTTACCCAATTAAAGGGAGTGCCAGTGAGTCACATTGGCACCACTGTTAGGCTACAGATAAATTGGGAACCCATCCCTGAACCGGTCGCCCCTGGATCCGAACCCAGGATCTTCCACACGGCAAGCGAGCGAGTTACCACTGAGCTAACTGGTCTACTATTGTTGATGTAGTTGATATGGCGGAGGCTCAACTTAAGCACTAATAAGGTAAACAACTGTAACACCTGACACATTCTTTACACTGGACTTACCATGATATTGGTGTTCTTTAATGTGATGTCCCAGTCTGCAAAATGTGGCAAGTTTTGGCAAGATCTCATGGGGGCAGGGTTGGCACCACCACATCAAAATTGCGGCAGCTTTTTGAAATTTTGGGGCAGCTTTTGGAATTTTGGGGCAGCTTTTGGAATTTTGGGGCAGCTTTTGACATTTTGGGGCAGCAGTAACAAGTTACCAATTCACACTAGATATAATGAGATTTGAGATTGTGCTGTTGACCGACCGACCCCCACCCCCCCCCCCCCCCCCCGGCCAAGAATTTACACTAGATAAAATTAAAATGCGATGATAACCGACCCTACCTACCCACCCTCCAGTCAACAGTATTTGCTGATCAAGGAGCAAAATTTGATCCAGAAAATCCTTCCCCAAATGGGGGCAGCTTGCTGTCCCATTCGGGGCGGGATTTTGGCTGCCCCAAATATCTTGTTGATGTTCCTGCCATGTTTTGCATACTGGGAATGTTTACCCTACACCACCAATAGCACACTAATTCAGGTATTTTGCCTTGTCCATCATTACAGCCATTTAGGTGGGTTTAACAGCTGTAACACAGACACATCAAAACACCCGATATTTCAAGCTATCAGCATTCTTTAGTAAGTCAGTATTATCTACATGACATAGCCAAAAGTATGAAAAGTCTGGTGCTATCCAGATGGTGCCACAAGAGGCACCATCTGGATACTCTGGCATATGGCACTCATCATTGCCATTGATGGTGCCACAAGAGGACACCCATACAAGCTTTGTAAGTCCTCAGCATCAGGCAGAGTCAGGAGGTCGGCCTTCGTCGTTAGGGTAGTCAACGACTGGAACAGCTTGCCAGCTGACATTATCTGTTCTCCCACTGTAAACTCTTTCAAGGCTATGCTTGATGCCCATTGGGCTCACTTCCGGTACTACATACCGGACACTGATTGAGTCAGTATGGAACATAGAAGCTTGATGAGAACAGGACCTACAGGCCTTAGGGCCTTTTTCAAATCCTGATCAAAGTAAGGTAAGGTAAGGTAAGGCTATCACATGTCTGCCATTACAGTTGTCTATCCTACCTGATGCATTCTATTTATTTTGGCTATTATGCCAGACAGCCTTCTCTCAACACATTCAAGAGTAGGTTGGATACCCACTGGGAGTCAATTTGGTACAACATTCCTGACACAGACTGAGGTTGGACACAATTACAGAGCTTGATGAGAATGGGTCCTACATGCCTTTGGGCCTTATATCCTGACGACCATAAGGTAAGGTAAGGTAAGGCAGGACAGCATACAATTATTAACCATGATTCAGCTTGGGTCTTAACAGCATGGGCAGTCTGATTGAATATACAACTCACTAACTGGGTAATGTCAATGTTACTGCTACATTTTGCATAACCCAGCATAGGGAATTCTACTCATTTCATTAAAATACAGTGTTGGAAAAGTTCACGTTTGTTGGTTCCATATACACCAACACATTTTGTACTCCCAAATTGTGACTGGTAAAAATTGATTTTTTGTACTCCTCATAAATATGTATTGTTTATTAACTAATAAAAGTGTTTGTTGCAGACAAAACCTGTTCATAAAAGGTTGACTTCTAGCTTGGAAAGTTGGACTGAATTGTAGCCAACACCACAATTACCTCCATCCACCCACTGCCACTGGATTAAAATAAAAGCTTAGGCAAAGACAAACCCAAGTCCCAACTTGAACTGTTAACAAACCAAACAAAGTTATAAAGTTTCCTTGAACAAACCCAACTCACAAGTCAGAAAAAAAATGTCCTGTCCTGCCCTGCAAACACCGTCAGCAAAAACAAAATACCCACCGTGCCTTTCACGCAGGTTATTTGCGCTGAAAGCGTCGCAATCGGTAAAGAGTCTCGGCAATTAATTTATCGTAACATCGCAACACAACAGCCAGAGCGTAGAGGCCGGGGAATAGAATATAGATCGCTGACAGCTGACGGTCTGCTAACCCCCTCCTCCACCCCCACCCACCCAGGGTCAACAACTTGATGGCTGACTACCCGCTACCCCCCCCCCCCCCCCCACTCAACAACTTTATGGAAATACGCCACTGGATTTGCTCCCCCCCCCCCCCCCACACACACACAACCCACAGATCCTCCCCTGACTGATTTGGTCATTAGTACTTGATTTTCTTTATAAAAATAGAGATAGACGAATTGTAGTTCCTGATGACCTTGTCATACCTCATGAGTTTCAAATCGATCGTTCCAAAACTCTGTCTGTGGTAGTGTTCTGATTGGTTTTTGAGGTAGGGTCACTTAACGTGACCTGGTGACCTGACCTGACATGACCCTGACATCAAATTTAGTCAGAAGATGCAAAAGAGATGTATCAATAGCTGTGCCAAATTTCATGGCGCTGCGTGGAACGGTTCCGGAGATATCAACCTGAGCGACTGACAAGAGTAAAACTATTGGGAGTACAAATGTAATTAGTAGGTCCCTATGCCACAACACAGTGTGACCTACTCCAATTGCCCCACCAATTATTCTCCAGCCTCAGAAGGAGAACAAGTACTCTGTAAAAGAGTAACAATTACTTTGCTGACGGCAAAACGCACTGGGATGCTGTTATCTCTGTAACATGTTGACTCACATTTGTGACATCAGAAGCCTATTCGGTTTTGACCAATTGGCTAGCTTAATTGAGAGCTGGACCGGTATGGATAGGCGTTAGCTCCCTTCTACTTGTGACGTTTGCCATTCGCTCATAGAATAGTAGCGAGTAGTGAAACTACATCCTTTGTCATTGTTTGTTGGTGACGCACACACAGTGCACATGTGAGTTGTGATTACTGATTATTGTGGGGTTGATCTCACGGTGGGTATTTTTTTTAGTAGCATTGAAATCATTTTAATTATATGATATGAAGGCCAGTTTGTGATTTGAAATGTTATTCGGTTGGAGAGCCAGACTGGAAAAAAACAACACTAAAAGTGACTCATTTTACATGGACACATTTCCTGGTTATGACCGCCAGGCCCCATGTTGATGTAACAGTTTTCTGGAATTGTTCTGAATTGTTGTCCTGAAAAAGAAAATGTGTGCTTAGGTAGGTATACATTGCTTTTCTGCATGAATGCATAGGTACTTACCAAGAATTGTCAGCACATTTTGATCTGGGGAATTTAGTTTTGTAGTTTATCATTCATCATGATTTATTAGTATATCAGTATTTATTTTTGGCCTACCATCAGGTTATTTTTGTACTCTTTGTTTGCGAAGATATGTACTCCTCCACCAACGGCAAAAATAGAATTCCCACCCTGCTTTAACTTAATGATTAATACTTGAGTATTTTTTTTTTGTATCAAACCAGCCTCAGAACATTTTTGTTTGGGGTCAAGGTTGCTGTTATGAACTTGAACTGTGACAGAACAAGAATTAGCATTGAGTACTGACAGACAAGTTATTCCATGCCCATCTCATTGCACCTACAACGATTCTAACCTTTCTCTTTTCAGGCAAAACATTTTGTGCAAAGGAAATACCACGGAGACACCTATATTGATATTCCGGCACCAACCCAAGGCCCTATAACCCACCAACAACCTACCGAATAGGATGTTGTTGTTGGTGGATTAGGGCGCGTAGCTGCGAGGCTCAAGCGTCCAACAGCCGAATAAGAACCGGAGCCGAAACGAAACGGCGTGGAGAAATGTGGGGAGATGTTTACATTGTCGGCGTCAGTCATTGTATCTTTTGCGTCATATTTGGATCATGCAATAGTCCGGCAGAATATCCGAGACACGGCTAGTAAATTATGAAATTACGATATAGATTATCATTTATTGTAGCATATTGATGCATGTGATAGTAATAGTATCAGGGGCCAGGCACGTAGCCAAGTGGGGGGGGGGGGGGGGCGGCGAGGCCAGGAGGGCCCTTTTTGGCGCGCGCAGTGCGCCGAAAAGGGCCGATGAGACCGCGCGAAAACGCGGTATCATGGGCTCTTTACCACGCGAAGCGTGGTCTTTAGAGAGTTTAGAGCACTTTAGGGCCACCAAGGCCCTCTCTAAAAGACCAGAGGGCCCCTTGGACGTTCAAAAGAGCCCTGTGCATGTCAGAGGGCCCCTGGATAGACCGAAAGGGGCCCTGATGCCTGAGCGGTGGGTCAGAGGGCCCCCTGAACACGTCGAATGGGCCCCTAGCCAGCACAGTTGTATTTGCATTGGCCTCTCAGGGCCTCTCGCCCCTGAGCAGGTCGAGAGGCCCTGAGCATGTCGGCAGGGCGATAAAGCGGCCAGCGCAGTCCCTTTCCAGGTCATAAGGGCCCCTGAGCAGGTTGGAGGGCCCCTACTCAAAAGGGCCCCTGAACATGCCGAATGGGCCCCTAGTCAGCACGGAGGGGCCCAGAGCCTATTTTAACATGTTAGCTGAGGAGGCCAATGCCCCCCCCCCCCCGTAAGCCCCCCCCCCCCCAGTCAATAAATGTTGCCCACACTGATTTCAGTATTTCCATGTCATTTTTCGCTTGATAGGTATTCAATTAAAATCAAATATGTTTACCTGATGATAAATGTATACAAATCCAATGCAAATGTCATGATATTCCTAAGTTTTAGTATTTCCCAGCCAAAATAAGTATCTTTCAACTATTTCCGGAATTACTTGAATTTCAATATCCTTTGAACTTAGGATACCGCTCATTAGCGGCAGAGTGGGGGAGATCGATGCCCGTGAACTCCAGCGTCAACTTCCCCCCCCCCCAAACTTCGTGTGAAGGTCAATCAAACCATGCTGATTCCAAAAAATCCAGTCCATTTTGCAATAGAGATTGACCTTCTAGGTCAGTGGCGTAGCCAAGGGGGGGGGGGGCAAAGGGGCCATGCCCCCCCCCCCCCCCTGGAGGCCAGGCGGGCCCCTCTGGCGACCGAGCGAGGGCCCCCTGGGGCCGAAGGCCCCAGTGTTTTGGATGGTGTCAGAGCCCCGCAAAACGCCTTATGTCGCATAAAGAACGTCCACGAACAAATCTAACACGAATAAATAACAGCATTTAAGAGCTGGTATTTATTTCGAGGGCCCCCCCCAGGCCTTCCCAGGGCCTCCAATTCCTTTCGAGGGCCCCTCAGACATTTCGAGGGCCCCCTCAGGCATTTCGAGGGCCCTCAGGCCAGGCACGTAGCCAGGATTTCGTCCAGGGGTGTGGGGGGGGGGGGGGGGGGGGGGCGGCGCCTCGAAAGGGCCCCTTCCCGAGCGTTAACCCCCCCCCCCCCAAAAAAAAAGAAGAGAAAAAAAAAGAATATGAAAAACTCTACGGATTTCGGCCACTTTATTTTGTGAGGTTCAACTTTCCAGGGGCCCTCTGATCTGTCCAGGGGCCCTCTGGTCTGTCCAGGGCCCTCTGGTCTGTCCAGGGCCCTCTGGTCTGCTCAGGGGCCCTTCCGAGCTGACCAGGGACTGCACTGTCTGCTTTTTCACCCTGCCGACATCCTCAGGGGCCTCTCCGACCTGCCCAGGGGTCCTTCTGTGCTGGTCAGAGGCCCATTCAACGTAATCAGGGGCCATCTGACCTGCTCAGGGACCCTTTCGGTCTGGTCAGGGGCCCCTTTGACATGCACAGGGGCCCTTTGAACTTCCCAAGGGCCCTCTGGTCTGCCCAGGAGCCCTCCAGCCTTCTAAGGAGCCCTTCCAACCTGGCAAGAGACTTGCGCTTTCTGTTTTGTCGCCTTGTCAACATGTTCAGAGGGCCCTTCGACCTGCCCTGGGGCCCCTCCGTGCTGACTAGGAGCCCATTCGGCATGTTCAGGGGCCCTTTTGGTCTGGTCAGGGGGCCCCTCTGACATGCACAGGGGCCCTTTTAACTTCCCAGAGGCCCTCTGGTGCTGGTCTGTCCAGGGGCCCTCCAGCCTGTTCAGGGGGTCCTTAAGACCTGGCAAGGGACTGCACTGGCTGCTTTGTCGCCCTGCCGACATGCTCAGGAGCCCTCTCCGACCTTCCCAGGGGTCCCTCTGTGCTGGCTCGGTGCTCATTCGACGTGTTCAGGGGCCCTTTGACCCGCTCAGGGGCCCTTTCGGCTTGTACAGGGGCCCTTCTGACATGTACAGGGGCTCTGCTGAACGTCCAAGGGCCCTCGTGGTCTTTCAGAAAGGGCCCTGGTGCCCCTAAAGAACCTCTGAAATGCTCTAAACTCTTAAAGACCCACGCTTCGCGTAGTCCATGAGCGTGGTCTCGTCCGGCCCTTTTCGGTGCGCTGCGCGCTGCGCGCCCGAAAAGGGCCCGCCGGGCCTCCAGGGCGGGGGGGGGGGGGCGGGTAGCCTCCCCCCGCCCACCCCCCCCCCCCGCCCCCTTGGCTACGTGCCTGCCTCAAGCCTACCGAGGTAATGTTATCGACTTTTAAGCGTTGGTTACAAAATGATCTGTCCGACCTCCTATTTCCCTAAATATTGCAGCATTTGGTAGCATAGCCAACGAGCTACAATAACAGCGCAAGCCCTCATGTGGATGCGCGTGAAGTTATTGTGACGTTAGGACAAAATGTATTGGGGTCTGGACGTTTGGAAGAAGACGTTTGGGATGGGTGGTGGGGGGGGGGGGGGGCACGGAAGTTTTTTTTAGGGGAATCCCAAAGTCTCACATTTCTGAAAACTCATCAGATTTTGCTTGCTTGTGCATTGATAGCTGATTTAAAACAAACTTTCCTTAGATAAAGTTGCTTAGATTTTCTTTTCAGGAAATGTGTACATTTTGTGCTGATTTCAGGCGGTTTGACGGCTGCTATGGCCCCTTTTCCCCTGGATCTGCCAAGTTTTTTTACGGGGGAGGGAATCCCAAAAGTCTCACACATTTCTGAAAACTCATCGGATTTCGCTTGCTTATGCATTGATAGCTGATTTAAAACAAACTTCCTTAGATAAACTTGCTTAGATTTTCTTATCAGGAAATGTGTACATTTTGTGCTGATTTCAGGCGGTTTAATGGGTTTGATGGGATATAAAATTTTACCCCCAAACTCGAACCCTAGATCCGCCAGTGTGTGGCCCCCAATTGGCTACGAGGGCCCCTCTGATCCCGTTTGGCCCACCCCCCTGGCCCGAAATCCTGGCTACGCCCCTGTTCTAGGTCAAATTTGAGGTCAAACGAAGGAGAACGCGCTGGAGCCTAAAGTTACCGTCCGATTTGCTTTAAAATAATCTCAAACGATTCCTTGGGTCCAATGGCTCCGACACAGGTTTGAAGTTGGGGGGACGTGTATTCATGAGCTCAACGGGATATAACGAGTATATGGGATATGGTGGGGAACCGGGCTCTAAACCTGACCGGGCCCTGATACACGCCTTTGCCAGCACTGCCCCGATAGGGAATGACTAAGACCGGGCTCCTATCAGGAACGGGCCCGTGCTATCAATAATTTGCTAATACCGGGCCCTCGTCCTGACCGGCCCCCATATCACGCCTTTGCCAGCACCGGGACCCTGCCTCGATCGGGCCTGACCAAGACCGGGCCCCTACCCGGAACGGGTCTGTATCACTAGAACGGGCCCGTATCAATAATTTGCAAGGATCGGACCCTGTTGTGAGCGGGCCCCATATCACGTATTTGCCAGCACCGGGCCCCTGCCTCGATCGGGCCTGATCAAGAACGGGCTCGTATAAATAATTTGCAAGGCCCGGGCCCTGTTGTGACGGGGCCCTCGACCTGACCGGGCCCCATATCACGCCTCTGCCAGCACCGGGCCCTGCCTTGATCGGACCCTTACCAGTAACGGGCCCGTGTAAACAAAAATGCGAGGAGCGGGCCCTGTTGTGACCGGGCCCTCGTCCTGACCGGGCCACATATCACGCCTCTGCCAGCACCGGGCTCCTGCCTCGATCGGACCCATACCAGGAACGGGCCCCTATCAGGAAGGGACACGTATCAAATAATTTGCATGGACCGGACCCTGTTATGACGGAGCCCTCGACCTCACCGGCTCCCATATCACGCCTCTGCCAGCACCGGGCCCCTGCCTCGCTCGGAACTGACCAAGACCGTACCCCTGCCAGGTATGGGCCCGCATCAAGAATATCAAGGATCGGGCCCTCGTCCTGACGGGCCCCATATCACGCCTTTGCCAGCACCGGGGCCCTGCCTCGATCAGGCCTGACCAAGACCGGGCCCCTGCCAGGTATGGGCCAGAATACGGGTCTTTTGATGCGTGCCACTCAGAAATTTCGGGGGGGGGGGGTCAGCTGACCCTTTTGACCCACCTGCGTGCGCCACTGCCAACTTGCCTCAGGATACCTCCGCTATTTGCTGTGTCAGTGGTACCTAGAGACAAGGGGCGTCGTCACCGGGGGGGGGGGGGGGGGGCTGCCCCCCCCCAGGATCGCTCCGGCCGGAGTCCGACGACCGCCCCCTCCCCCCATAGATTCGCAGAATTTTAACATTAGCCCAATGGGGCTGGCCCTGCATCAACCTGCTGCGTCCGGACGGCCCAGGTGTGCGACAGTACGGCGCGGCGCTGCACGAGCTGGACCTTCTACAGCTGGTGAAGGCACCGACACACCTGGAGCCGTCCCACAGTCTCATCGACCACATCATCACCAACGTGCCGATCTCGAGGCAGCCGTTCTACCGCCGACTGACGCCATAGCTGACCACCTGACCGTGATTGTCCGAGCTCCGTTCAGCAGGCCGAGCCGCCGCCCCGGCCCCGCCCCGTTTACTGCGCGCCCTGGCGCAAGGTAAATTGGGATGCGGTGTACCTGGACTTTCTGCGTGCCGACTGGAGTACTGTTTACGGTACGGCGGGCATAGATGAGAAAGTGAGTGAGTTTTTTTGCGTGTGGTGGGATGTGATGGACGTGCATTGCCCGCTGAAGAAGGTTACTCCTCGCCGCCCGCATTGTCCCTGGCTCGAGGACTGCCCAGAGCTCCAGGACCTGTTACATGAGAAGGACGAGGCGTACCGGGTGTGGCGGCGTTCCGACACGGACTCTGACAGGAGCGGATATCGGCGACTCCGGAACCGAGTGAAGGTGTGCTTGGCTAAATGTAAGCGTGCTTATCTATGACCGCATGCTATCGGACCGCCGCGGTTTCTGGCGCAACATGCGTGACTTCGCTCTGCGCCCGGCCAAGGGTGGGGAGGTGTCACCGAGCACCTGTCAACGGCACAGGCAGACGAATTCAACCGACATTTTGCGACCGTCGGTCCTCGCATCGCCGCTGGACTAGCAGCCGGTGGCCCTCCTCCCCTCCCGCCGAGACCCCCTTTCGTCACCACAACAAGCATGCGTCTGGGGCCGGCAACTCTACCAGAGCTGTCATCAGCACGTCCGTCAACTGTCCTCCTCAAGGGCAGTGGGATATGACGGTGTGCCTCTCCATGCTGTCCGTCAGTGTTTCCCTGTGCTCGGTCCTCACCTGCTACATCTAATTAATGTCTCAATCAGCTCGTGTGTCTTCCCGTCGGCCTGGAAACTTGCACCTGTCGAGCCACTGCATACATCTTGCTCCCGTGATAATGCAGCTAATTTTAGACCAATTTCGATTCTGCCCGTCTTGTCTAAGGTGTGCGAAAAAGTAGTTAGCACTCAGCTGACGTCTTATCTTGTCTCATCTCATCTTTATCGCCTTCACAATATGCTTACCGACAATGTCATTCCACGGAAGACGCCCTGATCGACGCTGTCGAATGGATGACGCGCCGCATTGACAGAGGGCATGTCGTTGCCGTCACTTCCATCGACCTAAGTCGCGCCTTCGACAGTGTTGATCATGCGTCATCTTAACGAAGCTGAACTGGTACGGGATCGATCCAGTGTGGTTCGGGAGCTATCTTGGTAGCCGGTGGCAGGTGGTGAGAGGTGGCTCCTTGTCCCTCCCACTGTCCCACGGAGTTCCGCAGGGCTCGTTAGTTGGCCCTATCCTCTTCAGTGTCTTCACGAACGACCTACCTTCCTATCTCCCCCACGGTCGCCTTATTTCGTATGCCGATGATACCCAACTCTTAGACTCTGCGCATCCTGATGACATTACTTTAAATTCACTGAAAATGAACCCGACCAAGACTAGTTTGCTTCCTTGTCAGCACAGCCCAGAACCTTAAGAAAATCTCATCCTTCCAACTTAACATATCTGGTCATGTACTAACACCATCCCCGTCCGTGAAGATGCTGGGAGTGACGGTCGATTCAAACCTATCCTGGGAAATACACATCTCCAACGTAGTCAAAAAGTGCAATTCCATCCTCTTCTGTTTGTATAAAATTCGCCACCATCTCACACCCGATGTCCGTCAACTCCTTATCCAATGTCACGTCTTCCCACATATCCTTGATTGCCTCTCAGTCTGGGGTGGAGCTGCTCAGTGTAATTTGCACAAGGTGCAGAGGGTGATTAATTTCAGGGCCAGGATTGTCTCCGGAGCGCGTGCTTGTGATCATATCTCACCGACCGTAAAGGCCCTGGGCTGGCGCATCGTGGGTGACCTTATCACCCACGCGAAACAGGATTGCTGTATACAGGGCACTGAGCGATCCGCGTGCTCCGGAGGCAAGCCGCACGCTTTTCACAAGGAGAGCCGCTGTATCGCAGCGCACAACCCGGGCGACGTTGGCGGGCATGTTGGAGCCGCCAGGTTTACACCTGTCGATGTCGCGCCGGGTATTTTCTTTTCGAGCGGCCTCAACCTGGAATCGCCTGCCACCTGCCACCACTGGCTCCCTGAAAAAATTCGAGTTTTTACGCCTTTTAGATCGATGTGTTTTTGAGTGATCGAAATGTATATGTTTCTGGCTTTTACTACGTGTATTTTATTTGTGCCGTGTCTTACTGTGTCTGTTTAGTACCACCGTTTTACCACTGTATCATGTCATGGATCAAACATTAAAGGGAATAGTTCACCTTCGGAAAAATTTCAGAACACGATTTTATTATATTGTTTAATACAGTTTCTTTTTTCTTTTTAAAAATGGTCCTACGTCGCGCCAATTCAGGACAGAAGGTTGTAAATTATTAATTGTATCGTGTGCGTTATTGGTCTGCGCATGCTCCATGCAGTGCTGGCACAATTCAGACGGTACGGTATATCATATATGCGCCGCATTCCTTCGCCAAAAAGTCAAATATCTTCGGCTGGAGAGTCTTTTCAGTCAAGAAAACAGTCAAGATAAGGATTTCTCAACACGGGCTACAAAACTGCTATCTCAGTTTAAAACTAATGTTGAAGGTGGACTATTTCCTTTAACCCACCGTGTGGAATGATCTACCAATAAACTGAACTGAACTGAAGCCAGGATTTCGTCCAGGAGGGGGGGGGGGGGGGGCGGGCTCGAAAGGGCCCCTTCCAGAGCGTTGAAAGGGCCCCTTACCAAGCGTTGAAAGGGCCAAACAAAACGGATGAAAAGGCACGTTACAAGAATGGAGAATGCAGTATGGCAGGTATGGCATGGCCCATACTAACACTTTAAGGGAGCTGGAGCAAGTAAACCGAGAGGTTTAGAACCAGCCATTTGGAGGGATTTCAACTTTGGAACCAGCGACACCAGTTTGGAATCAGCTATACTAACTTCGAATATTTTTTAGGCCCAAGCCCCGGAACCCTTAACGGGAATGTTTTACCTTTCCTTTGTATTAGTTTTAAACTGAGCTAGCCATTATCTTCGGCCGTTATTTAAATGTCTAAATAACAAAGGTCATTTCCCAAAACTTAACCGTTTTAAGCAATACAATTTATAGTTTGCAAAATGGAGTCTAGGCTAATGTTGCCGCTGATTGGCTGACAACGACTTTTTCAGCCAATCCCACTTTGTCAGCCAATCAGCGGCGGCCTATAGCTAAATATGACGTCATCAAAGCAAATATTAAAACTTAATTTGTGGAAGTTAAGTGAGGTTTTCGAGAAAACAAATATCACCATCGTTTTCAGCAGCACTTCCTTCATATTTTTCACTACAACCGGCGTATATTTGACAACTTCCAGAACGGTGAAACATTCCCTTTAGAATTGCGCCGGCGCGATAATTTTGAATCTTATGCCCTGGATATGCATTTTTTTTCCCTCTATGGACATCGTCTTTTTTTGCGTTTAAGAGTGCGGTAAAAAAATGCGATAAAGCGAAATATATTGCCCAATTATATTGGAAAGTAGCAACATATAAACAAAAACATAAATTCGCCGCGAAACTGTGCGAATTTATAATTTTATTTTAACCTGTATACAATTGAGTGGTATTGCAATTGCGCCGCGGAGCGGCGCGAAAAAAAAAATCCTCGATAACTGTATTGTTACTGTTGAAGGTGCTTGAGGTGTGTATTGAAGTTTGAGGTGCTTGCAATTTGAGGGCAGTGTCATGTGCTCAAAGTTGGGGGGGGGGGGGACAAAAG
>JAXIVJ010008012.1:20000-57622 GCA_036785665.1 Chirona hameri | reverse complement strand
AGATAGACAGACAGATAGACAGACAGATAGACAGACAGATAGACAGACAGATAGACAGACAGATAGACAGACAGATAGACAGACAGATAGACAGACAGATAGACAGACATATAGACAGACAGATAGACAGACAGATAGACAGACAGATAGACAGACAGATAGACAGACATATAGACAGACAGATAGACAGACAGATAGACAGACAGATAGACAGACAGATAGACAGACAGATAGACAGACAGATAGACAGACAGATATACAGACAGATAGACAGACATATAGACAGACAGATAGACAGACAGATAGACAGACAGATAGACAGACAGATAGACAGACAGACAGATAGACAGACAGATAGACAGGCAGATAGACAGACGGATAGACAGATAGATACAGACAGATAGACAGACAGATAGACATACAGATATACAGACAGATATACAGACAGATAGACAGACAGATAGACAGACAGATAGACAGACAGATAGACAGACAGATAGACAGACAGATAGACAGACAGATAGACAGACAGATAGACAGACAGATAGACAGACAGATAGACAGACAGATAGACAGACAGATAGACAGACAGATAGACAGACAGACAGACAGACGCTTATCAAATAGTAATATAGACTAGTGCTAACCCGTCCGCTCCGCTGGACGATTAGCTGGCATCTCCGGGATGGAGGTATCCGCATCAATTCAGCACGTTAATTAAAGGGAGTGTGCCTACTCACATCGCTTAGTTGGAGTTATTGACACTGGTCTATAGAACACAATTTTCTGAATTGATCGTCGGCATAGCTAGCTGGCATCTCCGGGATGGAGGTATCCGCACCAATTCAGCACGTGAATTAACTGTGACTTTTAAACTGAATAAACTGAGCGGTGCCGGATGGACAGACAGACAGATAGACAGGCGCTTATCAAATAGTAATATATATTTCCCTTAAATAATTAATTAATTTGATTCACCGATTTGATATAAAATGGACATTGAGTGCATTTTTAACAGATACAAATATGCCTTATACGAACATCATAGACTGGTACGACCGGTTTAGTTCCCTTTATACCATATTTTAATTTGATACATGATTACTATTTGATAACCCTAAATGTTCCAAGCGGCATGGGGCGCTGCCAATCTTCGCCGGTTGCGAGGTGTACAAACAAAATTTTGCTAATGTAGGGTCTAGACGAAACATTTTCACATAACTGTTCTGAAACGTCAAAAGTATTAATATTGAGAAGAAATTGACAGCCACATAACATTAAAATAACAAAATAACATTTGTGCCGCCAAGAGGCGCGAAATTTGAGGTTTTGGAAGGCTGTTTTGTATATTGCACTAACACTATTTTGCTATTTGAATCAGACCGTAGGGGTATGAGGTATCACGGGGAAATCAGACTGGAGCAAAAGGGAGGACCAAAACACATGTTGCCCCCCTTTAGGGCTAAAGGGGTCCCCTGGAGCCGCCGGTGCCCCCCCCATAATATAAGCCCGCCTCGCCGAAATGCCCACCCAGTCCAAAATACTTACGGGAGGCCCTGGGCTGAGGGTCAAGACGGTCATACGCTGCACCGGTCTGACTGAGGGGTGAGACGGCCATACGCTGCCCCGGTCTGGCTGAGGGGCGAGACGGCATACGCTGCAGGTCTGACTGAGGGCTGAGACGGCTATACGCTGCCCCGGTCTGGCTGAGGAGCGATACATGCCATTGTTTTGGCTTAAAGGGACTATCCCAATTCCCACCTTAAAATTATATTTGAGTTGAGATAGCCATTTTGATGGCTTGGCATTGAAATTAAATATGGTAGCAGTTAAAACAACCACAATGATCTAATCAAAAAGATATTTTAGTTTTATTTTGACATCTGTAAAAAATAAGGCTAATGTGTATTTGAATAGGACCTCTAAACCGACAGCGTCGTCTCTCTTTACCCAACTGGTACACTGGCGGATAGACAGATAGACAGAAGGCTATTTGGTCCGAGAATGGGGGGGGGGGGGGGCTAAAATTTCGCTCCGCTTCAGCAACGAAAAGTTGTTGACCTGGGGAGGGGGGGATGGGGGGTTGGAGTCGGGTCGTCAACGCGAAAAATCGTTGGGGGGGGGGGGGGGGGGGTAGTGGTGTCGGGTTCTCAAAGAGAAAATCCAGGGGGGAATTTTTCCCCTTCCTAATTATCACTTCTTACAGCCAATGCAGGAACACGCGGGCGGGGGACATCCTTGTATTGAATGCCCGCCATGCTCCTGTGGGGGGGGGGGGACATTTGCCCCTAATGCCCCCACCCCTCTGGATTCGCCAGTGGTAAAACCAGACAAACCCAATTTTACTTGTTCTGTCGCTTTCAAACATTTTTGTTTGTAGCTGAGTTCATGCTGAGTCTCATCTTGACTAGTTGGAAATGCTAAAAATTGTGAGACCTCTACTCATAGCACCCATAAAATGCACCGAGATAAGTACCTAAGCATGGTGCAAAATGGGTGTCAGATTTAAAATTGGTACCTGAAATTACTTGAGTCTGGATATGACCTGAGGCCAAAGTAGCCATCCCAAGCTATAGTAATTTAACATAACATTGACAATGAATATTATTAACTTTACCTACAAATTCCCAAAGTGTGAATTTTATTTGGCTACATGTTTACAGGGAAAAGGAAAACAACGATAACCAAGTCCCAGTCACAATTCCTCAAATACTGTCGAAATGCGTTCCACGCACGCTATTCAGCGCTATAAACTTTGGCCAAAACGCGACGTTTTTTAACTTAAGTTGGTTGCAGGAATAGCTCCAGATCGAAAATAGCGGGAGACCCGCCACGCATATTTGGAAATGTCGAATATAAAGTCAAGGCCCATCATACTTAGGGACAGTGGCGTACCGAGTATCAACTATCAGGTCATGCAGGTCATGACCTGGTCCTTTGGACCCGAGGCGCCCATGCAAAGCTGGCGCCCCTCCGATCAGTCACGATCAGTTGACAATGAATAATATTAACTCTGGCCAGTGACGGCGCCACTCCGGCCAGTGAGGACGCTCCCCCGCCCAGTGACACACGGTCAGTGAGGGCGTCCCCTGCCATAGACGGCGCCTCTCCGGCCCGTGACAGCGCCCCTCCGGCCAGTGACCACGCCCCTCCGGCGAGTGACGGCGCCTCTCCGGCTAGTGACGGCGCTCCTCCGACTAGTGACTGCCCCTCTTTGGCGAGTGACGGTGCCCCTCCGGCCAGTGACTCTCCTTCCACACAGTGCGGAAGGAGAGGCGCCCCCTGCAAAATTTCGCCAATATTGGTGGCGGCCCTGTCGATCGGGTGGCGCCCCTCAAGGCAATGACCTGGTCGTTTGTGAATTTCTGCGTACGCCACTGCTTAGGGCAGTGTCCCAAAATTTGTAGATTTGGGTGGGAAATGACACCCAAATGTGAATAATTTTCCACTCTCACTCCCCACTTTAGGAGTTCATTTTCCACTCCCAAATGATGAATTGTGATATTGATTCCGACATAAATATTGACTAAAAATACCTACATGATTTCAACAAAACTACTGCTTTTCATATTCAAAACATAAATCAATATTGTACAATTTTCTACATAATTTTCCACTCTTAAGGTCTTTTTTGGCTCAAATTTTCCACTCTGACACCCAAGCAAAAATATATTTTGGGACACTGGCTTAGGGAGTCATAAGTCAGTCAACGCTCAATATATTACTTTGACATTTGATTTGGGCATCGTCCATACTTGGTTCTCCAAAATATATTCCGGCCTTTTCATATGATTTTATATTTTATATTAATTTATGAAGAAAAACAAATTTGAGAAAAAAAACACCAAATCAAAATTTCCAAACATGTTCAAAAACCGGAATATATATTGGAGAACGAAGTATAGACAATACCCACACCGAATTTCAAAGCAATATCTTTAGTTTTGGCTGACTTATGGCTACTTAAGTATGATGGGTCTGTATTTTGTATTCGACATTTCCAAATATGCACGCGCCACCAGTCTTGGAATTTGGGCCATTTTCTGGACTTTTTGGGTCCAATAAATTGTGCTCTCTTCATATTTGTTTAGGAAATTTGCTCTCTTTTCGCCTGATCTTACCGACATTGTAGTTAACATATAATTCAATTTTCCTCACAAGGATTTAATATCTATTACAAATCAGGATTTTTACTTTCCAAGTAAAATAATTAAAACGAAAATGAAAATCTTAACTTGCCTGACAATACAATTTTACTCTCCACCTATGGATTTTTACTCTCCGGGACCAGGTCATGAAATTAAAAATCCAACACTGCGCGCCACTTTCCCTCCTGCTACCAAAATGCTTCAAAATAGAGGAAACGCGAACGAGGGAAAAATAACGATTTTTTTTTTTCTCGCAAAAGGTTATTTTTCGCAGTCAGTATCCATTTTTCATCGCCAGTTTCAGCGGACTTTGAAGGGGGCTAATCTCTATTGCCGCCCCTGTCGAGCGTGGGATGGGGGCTTTTGTCCCTGCCGCCCCCTGGATCCGCCAGTGGTCAGACGCGCCACTTTCCATATCCCTGCTGCTACCAAAATGCTACCAAATAGAGGAAACACGAACGAGGGAAACACATATTTATTTATTTCGCAAGAAGTTTTTTTTCTCGCAGGCAGCACCCATTTTTCATCGCCAGTTTCAGCGGTTTTTTTTTGGGGGGGGGGGCTAATTTATATTGCCGCACCTGTCGAGCTTGGTGCTTGGAATTCAGGGGGGCCCCTGTCGCCCCCTGGATCCGCCAGTGATACAAGGAAATTCACTCACGCGCTCCTCTGCCACCGAGCAGGCAGCAGGAGACCAAAGGCTGTGACGCTGCGTGAAAAAATTATAACTTACGTTGGCTGTGAATCACTCCAAAATAGCGTCAGACGTGCCACTTTCCCTATCCCTACTGCTACCAAAATGATACAAAATAGAGGAAACACAAACGAGGCAAAACAAAATACTTCTTTCGAAAGAAGTTATTTTTTCGCAGGCAGTAAGTAGGTACCCATTTTTTCATCGCCAGTTTCAGCGGATTTTTTTTTGGGGGGGGGGCTAATTTCTATTTCCACCCCTGTCGAGCTTGGGATGGGGGGGGGGGCTTTAGCCCCTGCCCCCTGGATCCGCCAGTGAACTGGTAATGATAGTCGACTTGCTTTAAGGTCAGCCTTGGAATATTTTCGTCTTCCATTTATCGATCCCCGGGTGGTTCGCAATCTAGAGGCTAGCACTATCAGCTGGAGTTGTTGCAGCAGTTGGTCGCCAGGGACCGCTAGTGAGCCAGGGTTTATGACGTCGCACGCCAGTTAAATATTGAACGCTAAATATTTATTTATTTATATATAAATAAAGAAATAAATCAATATTTAGTGGTACCATTTGCTTGCAACGTCATAACACCCTGGAATGTTATAAAATCGTTTGTTTGTATGTTATGCCCGCCCCTGTAGTTCAGTTGGGAGAGCTTCTGCTTCTTCGGCTTCTGTTCTGACCTCACCCGGTATAGTGGCAGCCCGGGTTCGAGTCGCTTCGGCGCTCGCTATTTGCCCCTGACTGGGATGGCCTGTGGCCGGTGGCAGCGGTCGCATTCAAGGTCAGGTGACGCCATAGGGAGGGGCGGACCGTGTCCAGGTATGTCGGGCACGTACAACTTTCGCTTCTTAATTGTGCCGGACGCCAGGAATTGCTTGATCGGGTGGTGAGGTCAGGGCCTGCGCAACAAGCTATACTTAGCGCGGGGCCTGACCTCGTACATCCAGTATCTAGGGCCTTGCGTAAATCCATCCATTCAAAAACATTCGGACTAAATTTAAAAAAGTTTTCTGCGCAATAGATGTCGACAAAAAATTGTGCCATACATTTGGCAGCACAAAGGATTTCCCTGTTATAAAAAAACGTCACCAACCCAACTTTCCACTTAAAGGAAATAGTTCACCTTCAACATGGGATTTTGAACTGAAATAGCAGTTTTGTAGCCCGTGTTGAGAAATCCCTATCTGCAACTGTTCTTGTCTGAAAAGACTCTCCAGCCGAAGATATTTGACTTTTTGACGAAGAAATGCGGCGCATATATGATATACCGTACCATATGAAAGTGCCAGCACTGCACGGAGCATGCGCAGATCAAAAACGCACACCACAAACTTAATAATGTACGACCTTCTGTCCTGAATTGGCGCGATGTAGGACCATTTTTGAAAAGAAAAAAAGAAACTGTATTAAAAAATATAATAAAATCATGTTCTGATAAATTTTCCGAAGGGGAACTATTTCCTTTAAAGGGAAATAATGACCTTTTGATTTTGTTAGCAACAAATTCTTAGGCTACCGCTATGGTTTTAAAATTATTTTATTTAAATTTAAGAATTAAATAAAATTATTCCCAAATTCGAAGTTGTAAGTTTGGGGAAAATACAAAACAAGTACCTTGTGTACTTCATGAAGGTCATTGACAAATTCGCCCTTCCCTACCAATGTTTACATCGATTGCGGCATTTTTGGAGGCTCTGTGACATTTCCGATCAAACTGAGCGCTGCTCGGACACACGCTAGTAGCGCTTTCGTTCTCCATGGCAACCAGGCGTCAGCCAATCAAAAGCCAGAAAGGGGATACGTTCTGGCTTTTCATTGGCTCACGCCTGGTTGCCATGGAGAACGAAAGCGCTACTAGCAACAACTCGCCACAATGGTTAAGTGCGCCGAGAAGCATGACAATGCTTTGTAAACAAATCGCCGACGCTAAATAGGTCGCCGTCGATGTGCATCGATGAGCTTCCGATTTAATTGCCAGTTTTGTGTTATTGTTTGTTAGTTTTTTGGGGAAAAATTATTATTTTTCATGATAATATAAAGCATAGTGTTATATACAGCCACAGACAAATTATACAATACTCCTAATGTTGAAAACAAATGAATTTATTTTCACAAATTGAGGGTCGCAACCACTAACTATGCCGCCGTTGATGTGCATCGATGAGCTTCCGATTGTATTGCCACTTTTTCCAATCGCTGTTAGTTTTAGAAGATCGCCGTGCATATAATCACAACAAGCAGAACGCACAATATATTTTCCACTCCATTGCGTAAAAAAACAATACGGGAAAAGCCCGCAGTTTGATGAGGACCAAAAGTACTTGCAAGTACCGGTCGTTAAAAGTGTGGAACGCTTATCAACTTTAACTTGAAATATCTTTCGGTAGGAAAGTTTGCATGCAAAATGTGATGAATTTACAATATATTTTGGTCTCGTCTGGCGATTTCAAGTGCTAACTCCATTTTTTGTGTGGAAAAAGGTCATTATTTCCCTTTAAAGGAAATAGTTCACCTTCAACATGGGATTTTGAACTGAAATAGCAGTTTTGTAGCCCGTGTTGAGAAATCCTTATCTGCAACTTTTCTTGGCTGAAAAGACTCTCCAGCCGAAGATATTTGACTTTTTGGCGAAGGAATGCGGCGCATATATGATATACCGTACCGTCTGAGAGTGCCAGCACTACCAGGGCGCATGCGCAGACCAATAACGCACACCATAACATTAATAATTTACGACTTTCTGTCCTGAATTGGCGCGATGTAGGACCATTTTTGAAAAGAAAAAAAGAAACTGTATTAAAAAATATAATAAAATCGTGTTCTGAAAATTTTCCCGAAGGTGAACTATTTCCTTTAAAACTAAAAGTTGAATATCTTCCAAGATGAACATTTTTTTTCGGAAAAAAAAGTTCACGAACATGTTCAGCTGACCTCACCTGACATGTAGACATACTATTAAGTGGAGTAAGTGATGAGAATAACCCAAAAGCAGATGTATGGCAAAGCTTTCGGTATATTAATAACTTGATCACTGCACTGCGATGAAGAACCTTTTGTCGTTCTTCATCGCAGTGCAGTGATCAAGGTATTAATATACCGAAAGCTTTGCCATACATCTGCTTTTGGGTTATTCTCATCACTTACTCCATCTGTCATGGATAAAACACATACTATTAAGTGTGATTCGACAACTTTCAAAAAGGTGGGGCAGTCCCTTTAATGTTCAAGATATGATTCTAAAAAACATAAAACACAGAATATTTCAAAATATTTTAGACTTGCAACCTAACTACCTAACTTACTTATCTAACGGTGACGACTTCAAATTGCCGCTCAACACCCGTCAAAAGACCGCAAAACGCTCGAGAGCGCAGCTGCGGCGACGGGGGCTGGCCACGACTGGACCAGAGTACCAGTGACGTCATCGCTAATGCACCGCTCGCTCGGCAGCCGATACATTGGGAATCCCGGGATGACCTACCCTCGGCCCAATGAGAGGGGGGGGGGGGGCACGTGCATATTGTACCAACTCTTGTGCCGCCCTTCTCCCGGGTGCGCCCCTGGATGTAACAACGTACCTTTTAAAGTGTAGTGGGACGATTAATGCCGATTCAATTTTTGTTAATATGGACAGAATCTTCTCAATTGTAAGCTGACGTTCAATATTGAACTGTCCGTCCTTCACAAGTCACCACTTGCCCACACCACTGCATGGCAATCCGAAAACCAACCAACTCGCGCGGACCACGGCAACACCAACCTGTGACTTCAAGCTTTCTCTTGTTAGATTGTTGATTTTTTAGTTACCAAGCGACTGTATTCACCTTACTACCGAACCGATGTTTTGTTTCAACAGGCAACCATGGCAACCGATCATGGTCGAATGAAAATAAACGATACTGCCACCTAGCGACAAAATTAGAACCTAAGATTGGATGGCCGCTCAATATTTGTCTCATTTGCTCCACATTTGTATCCCCGGATGCGAATGATGCCTTGGTAAAATAACCTAGCCACATTATCACTTATTATGACGTCATAGGCTCATGGCGAACGGAAAGTTCAATCCTCAGGTCAGGCAGGAATCGGCATATTGCAAGGTTAAACCAGAGCCATTAGATAAGCCTGTACCTTGTTCCTTTGTAATACAAACAATGAAAAGAATAGAAATGATTTTTTTTTCAGATATTTGCTCGAGGCAAAGTATTGACCTATATAAGTACACATATAAGTACCTATATATGTCAATGAGGCAAAGTGTCTAGCAGCGATGTACGCACAAATCATCACATCATTGGTCAAAAGAGTCCGGTGCTGACCAATAGAATGACGGGTAGGAAGCGAGTAAGAGCAACTTAGTAACAAAAAGTATACCTTCCGAGTCCTGCCCAAAATTTACAAAATGTAAACATTGGCAAGAAGTGCGCTCCAAATCCCTCGGTTTTGGCAAGGTACTTTAATAGGGTCTTGGCAAGGTGCTTTAATATCTTGGTCTTGGTCTCAGGAGGATATGGTGCTTGATCCACAAAGCCCCCCCCCCCCCAAAAAAAAAACGCATGGTGAACTGATACGCACGTCTTTAAATAGTGATACGGGATACGATTATTGTTGTTGTTTTTGTGTCGAGGCCGTCGAGGCTACCGCCTACTGTGCTGTTCTTATTCTGCTTCCGTCCAGCGCTGCGTGCGTGGCCGAGTCCGCGAGACCTCAACTTGTGGTTGCTGTGTTCCGCGTGGTAAGTACCTACCTATCATGGACTCAACATTTGATTTTATGAATTGTGCACATCAACACTGACACCTTCAAGTTTTGTTGTTTGGTCTGGAGACCCGTTTCAACCTGAACCAGCTACTTCAGAGTTTGAGTTTGGGTGAAACTTCAGTAATGCACCTCCCCAGTTTATTGTAGTCTTGAGGTCCCTAATAGAAGAAGAAAGTATTATTACGACAGACAGAAAAGTGTACCTGTAGTACTAGAGTTATGCCATCACCAATAATAACATAATTGAACCTGACCTAACCTTTACAGTAATTACGGTTGCAGGAACCCACATTTAGAACACTGCGCTGCTGCCCTACTGGGAGGGGGGGGGCTGTTGCCCCCAGATCATCTTGTAGACAAAACCCATGTCTACAAGATGGTCTGGGGACAACAGCCCCCAGTAGAGCCACAGCGCAGTGGGTGAATGTGAGCGGAGCGTTCTAAACGTGCCAGTATGCAAAACGTGGCAACTTTCAACGAGATCTCGTCAGAGCAGGGTTGGCGCCAACACATCAAAATTGGGGCAGCTTTTGGAAAAATTTGGGCAGCTATGGAAAATTGGGGCAGCTTTGGAAAATTTGGGAGAGGTTTGTAAATTTGGGGTCAGTTTTTAAATTTAGGGGCAGAATTGTAAATTTAGGAGCAGCTTTGGGAATTATGGGGCAGCTATGATTTTTTGGGGGCAGAAGTAACAATTTACTGATTCACACTAGATTCAACGTGATTGTGATTACTACCGACCGACATCCCCCGGTCAATAGCTTTTGGATAAAAAGTGGAAAAGTGAATCCATACTAGATAAAACGTGATTGTGAATACCGACCCTCCCCGTCAGTATTTGCTGACTGAGGACCAAAATTCCCTCCTCTCGAAAAAAGGGGAAAATCCTGCCCCAAATGGCAGCTTGCTTTCCCATTGGGGGGCAGGATTTGGGCTGCCCCAAATATCTTGTCTATGTTCCTGCCACGTTTTGTATACTGGTAAATGTGGGTCCCTGCTACCATAATTGCTGTAAAGGTTAGGTCAGGTTTGATTATTTTATTATTGGTGATGTCATAGCTTTGGTATTACTGGTACATTTCTCAGTCTGTCATAATAATACTGTCAGCTGCCTACTCTTCTTCTATTGGGACCTCAGGAACACTGTAAACTGGGGAGGTGCATTACTGAAGTTTCACCAGTGTGTTACCTATTGAAAGTACATGGAAAGTTATGTTGCTGTGGTTGTTCCATGATTTATTAATTAAGATAGGGTAAAAGTCCAATCTTCAGATATATCCAAACCTCAGAATTTGCATGCTATCAGAGTGCAGATGCACAGTGCTTGAGTGTGCATATTGTTTGCATTCTGATAGCATGAAAAGTCTGAGGTTAGGACTTGTCCGAGGTTACAGCAGTTGACCCTACCTATTTCACTCATCATTGACACACTATTTAAGAAATTAACCTGGCATCAACTGGGGTCTCAGCAGAACGCCATTGACTGGGGGCGGGGGGGGGGGGCGGCGTTAAACGCCCCCGGTTATCTTCCGAACCAATGACTGCGGTGAGACACGCAAGGCAGCAATAAAAAGCTCCCAGTGAGACGAATCTAAAGCATACTCAAAAATGTAAAAGTGAGGTCAAATGTCAGGTCATGGTCAGGTCAAAGGTCAACATAGATGTATTTGAGTTTATGGGTCATACTTTCCATCCAAAGCCTTCGATTACGACCATGATCACCACCCAAAGTGCTGCCAAAGGTATGATACACATCCCCCGTGAGCTAAAAAAAGATTGTTGGGCAAGGTCAAGGTCAGGTCACAAAAGGTCACTATGCTCAAAATATGTACGAAAGTCGTTCAACACATGTTTTATGAGTTATTTTCCACGTATAATTCGATAGTGATAGTCATTTCACCACCTGACTTCATTTACGTGAAGTTAATATCAAGTTCAGGTCAAGTTCAGGTCACTGAAGGTCAACATTTTAAATTGATAAACCTAAATAAACAAGACATGGTCCTAGACCGGTTTTGTATCAGAAATACTGTGGTGCCATTTGTTTGGCTGTATCTGGTCAATAAAGGCCAAAACATGACTTTTTTCTTAACCCGTGAGTCACTGGGGGGCTTTTTTACAAGTTTTTTTTTAGCCCCCCCCCCCCCCCCTTAGGAATATTATAAATATCTCAACAACTAATGCAGATATCGACACTAAACTTTCAGTACCTTTCCGGGCATCATTTTTACACCTTTTGTGCAAAAAAAGAGCAATTTCGTCAGATTTTTTAAAGAGATATAGTGAATTTGGTGACGTCACTAAGCACGATTTTGACACCAAAATCAGCTAAACTTTGCCAGGCCGTACAAATGCCACATTTGAAGCAAAATGCAATCAGACAACGTTAAAAGGTAGAAAATTGCAAGGGCTACAAACCAGCTATCTCACAATTTATGAAAATGTTGGTTTTTGACCCCAAAAATTGCAATGTTTTTTAAATGCCCACAAAATAAAATTTGTCAAAGATATTAAAAAAACGGAATATATGTCAGATAACGAAATATGGGCAACTACCATACCAAATTTCAAAATTATATCTTTTTTGACTGACATGGCATATAAAGTATGGGTAAATCATGACGTCATATTTTGAAATTGCGTTTTTTGGCCTATATTGACCAGATACAGACAAATAAATGCCAGCACCGTATTTGTTGATAAAACTGATATTTTTTTTCTCATTTCGATTTATCAATTTCAAATTTTGACCTTCAGTGACCTGAACTTGACCTGAACTTGACATTAACTTCACGTAAATGAAGTCAGGTGGTAAAATGACTATCACTATCGAAGTCTACGCGTAAAACCATCCATAAAACATGTGCTGCATGACTTTCGTAGATATTTTGTATGTAGTGACCTTTTGTGACATGACCTTGACCTTGATATTTTCCAACAATCTCACTTTTAGCTCATGTGAGATATGTATCATACCTTTGACAGCACTTTGGGGGATTATAGGCGTAATCGAAGGCCATGATGACGAGTATTGTCCATAAACTCAAATACCTCGATTTTGATGTTTGACTTGACCGTGACCTGACATGTGGCCTTAATTTGACATTTTTAAGTGTGCGTTAGGCTTATCTCATTGAGCGCTTTCGAGTGCCGCCTTGCGCATCCCGCTGCGATCATTGGTTCTGAATATACCAGGGGGGGGGGGGGGCTAAAAAAGACCCCACCCCACCCCATCAGTGAGTCGTGTTACAGAATATACCCCAGTGACTGCCGGGTTAATATGATGTCATGAGTTACCCATACTTAAGATGCCATGTCAGTCAAAAATGGTGATATCATTCTGAAATTTGGTATGTTAGTTTGCCATATGTGGCTCCCTAACATATATTCTGGCTTTTTTAATATCTTTGATTTATTTTTATTTTGTGGGCATTTCCCCCATTTTTTAAACATTTTTGGGGGTCAAAAAACATTTGTTTTCCAAATTCCGGGATAACCATGTTGTAGCCATTTGCTATCTTTTCTCGTTTTTGGATTGCATTTTGCTTAAAATATGGCATTTGTACGGTGTTACATTTTAGTTGATTTTGGTGTAAAACTCGTGTGTAGTAACGTCACTAATTTCGATATATCTCGAAATTTGTTCAACAAAATTGCTTCATTTTTTTCACAGAAGCAGACTGGTTATTGATTCAACTCTGATTGAATCGATTGGAATCATTCAATACAAATCCCTTGAATCAAAGAAGAATCGATTCACCACGTTTTTGTTATTCATGAATCATGATTGAATCAAAACCTGCATAGAAACAAGGCTGATTGAATCAAAAAGGCTGTGCAATGTTATTTCAATGGTGAGTCAAACATGATTTGATCAACAAATGTTTTGATTCTTTGAATCAGAAAGAATCATTTCTCAAAATGGTTATCCATGAATCAAACGGTGACTGAATCATTCATATTCCAAAATTAGTCGTGATTGAATCCTTCAAAAAAAGGTGAATCAATAACCAGTCTGCACATAAGACGTAAAATCGATGTAGAAGAAGGTACCCAAAGTTTCACGTTGATAGCGCTATTAGTTTTTGAGCTATTACGGAAATTCATCAGGGAGGTTAAACGCCCCCCCCCCCCTCGGCAATGGCTGGTTAACCATTGTCCTGTATCTTGATCTCAGAGACCTGAAATGAATTGTCATTCTGGAAGGTAGTGTAAACAACTGCAATACTGGACATGCCCCAACACACTGCATTTTCATGCTATTGTCAATATAGACGATACTGACACACTATATCGTTGTCAGCAGAATCACATTGTATCTAGTGTAAACTGGTTTGGTCAGGGAGGAGCTTCTTGGCTATGTCCCTGTTCTAACATACTCAAATTTGTTTGAGTCGACTCAAGTCTGACTCAACAGCAGAATAACTGACTACTCTTGACTCAAGTGCTGTTTTTACAAATTGAATCGACTCGACTCATCTCATCCAAAAATGTCAGGTCAAAGTCATGCAAGGTCATGTGGTAAACCAGAAACGTCACGCAAGAACTCGACGATTCTTGAACGGCAGTGTGTCACGTTCATCGACTGGTCACCTTTCGAGCTTCGCCAATAGTTGAACTGCCAGAAAGACCTCGCCTGCACCCACAGCAACTGTAAAGTTCCCGCCAACGAAACGGTTAAAGGGAATGTTTCACTTTTGTATTGGTTTTGAACTGAGATAGCCATTATCTTTGGCCGTTATTGAGATGTCCAAAATACTAAGGTCATTTTCCCCAAAACGTAGCCATCTTAAAGCAATTTAATTTATCATTTGCAAAAAGGGTCTATGCATGTCCCGCCGCTGATTAGCTGACAGCCACTTCAAGATTGTTGGTCCTGGAAGTCAGACGACCTGTATTTCTCGAACCTTGGTTGGATTACCGAGTACGATGTAAACAACGGCCAACGCGATAGGTTGCGGCCATGTTGACGTTTTTCGAGTTGTTTGAAGTCTCAGTTATGGATTGATTGTGTTTGAGAGAAAAAAATATTGAGCTATCGCAATGCCTCGCACTCGTCATTGTGTTCTGTGCGGGAGAAGACACAGTTCCACAATGTTTGTATTTAAGTCGCCAGAATTGTCTGAAACGATTGTGCCATATTTGGGCAGCGTTAAGGTTTTCTCTAGCTCTCTATGGCGGTTTTTGATTTGATTTGATTTGATTCGAGGATAGCGCAAAAACGGCGGCGCTGCGCGCCGCCGTTTTTTGCATACCTGTTCGGAAATCAACTACCCACATTATGTACAATTCTTGACCTCGGGTCATCTCAGGTCAGGTCACCAGACCAGGTCACGTGATGACCCCATCTCCAAAACGTTTGCGGTCGTACCGCAGCCACAGTTTTAGGCTGATCGGTTTCAAACTTGCAGGATTTCATTTAATAGATACCTACAATTTGTATATCTCGGATTTCTGATATCGGTGACCTAATGTCAGGTCAATTTCGTGACCAACACTGTTGTCAATAACTATCTACATAATGAAGATAGAGAAGTGCAAACGGTACCAATGTGTTTGTCTAGTCGAGACACGTCTCCCAATATGCAGCATGACCTACTTGGGTCACCACTTGACCTTGACCTTAGGTCAAATTTCTCAGTTGACCTAACCTGGACAACATGAATATGATTCGAAGTGACTTGCCGAGACAAACACGATGGCTTCAAACGTATTGCTTTATCTTTATTAGGTAAAAAGTTATTTGCGAAAAACAGTTTTGCCAAAAAATAGCCTTTTTAACATTTGATGACCTCTGGAGCTTAAACTATTGACCTGAGCTAAAATCCGAAGACACCAAGTGCGATTGCATTTTGCAAGAGCTTTCGATTGTTTTTTTTTCTCGTTTGTTCCTAGCTATCATAGTTCCCTAGATATTTGGGGGTGTTCGAAGCGAAGTCCTAAAACTGGAAAATCTGACCGTTGATGACCTCTGGTGACCTCAACATTGCACAGTGATGAATTTTCCGATTTAGCGCGCATAAATTCAGGGGGTCACTTACGGCACCTAAAACATAGCCTGGGGTACTTTTGGGCACTGCAAACGATTAAAAAAATGCCCCTAAGCAATATGATAATTTTTACAACTCGTGGCATCTTGTTTTTTGGAGCATAGGCCATATGTGCCCGAAATTTCCCCTTCCGCATAAATTCACCGGGGTCACTTACGCCACCCAAAACGTACCCAGGGGTACTGTTGAGCGCGTTTTGCGTTAAAAAAAATACATCAAAATTACAATTACAATTACACATTACAATTATAATTACAACTACAAAAACAAATATATTTTACGTTAAACCATTACATCATTGCAATGATGTAATGGTAGAAATCATGGTGTCAGGTGCAAAGCAATGCATTGCTTTGGTGCCAAATACGGGACTAACGGCACCACCATGTACGCAACTATTTTTTTCAAATTTGCCAGGTTTGAGCGTCTATAACGAGCAAGGTTGCGTAAGGTTGCAAGAGCAACGCATTGTATCCGAAGTAACTCGAGGTGCTTTTTACGGCTGTATAGGTTGGTTTCATCTCGCTCTAGCGTTATCTTCATTGTTGATTTTCTACTTCAAAATGCAAAAAAAAAAATCCAACGCAATTTATGTGTGATATAAGAATTCGACAAAACCGGACCTTCGTAATCCGGGAAGTTTTTAGCCCTGTAATATATTCAATGAAGTCTCTGCTCGGTGTTATAAAACTTATTTGAGCTGACGGGTTCTGATTGTCCCGTATTTTTCATGTTTTATAACCAGGGTTGGCATTTTGCCCGGGAAAAAGGGGTTTGCCCTGGCCAGTGGCTAAAACTAGGTTTTAACCGTTTTCTCTCGGGAGAAAGTGGGCAAAACTGGCCGAAACTGGCCAAAACTGGCAAAAAACAATCGGAACTGAAATGGGAGGATTTTTGTCTTCTCGTTTGTCGATTTCAACTGCTTTTGTACTTCTGAGCCTTTCAATTATGCTACAGTGGTGTCAAATTAAAGTTGGGATACTCAAATTTCAAGCAAAACATAGGTAGATGACTAACGCCTTACAAAATGCAGTTTTCACTTTTCAAAGTCGATATATTGATAACTGATAAAGTTATAACCCGAAAACTGCCGGAAGTTCGTGCCAACCACGAAGGGTTGATTTCCGCTTCCGCTAATATCTCAATAACTACGAAACGCAGCGACAAGCTGAACGATTGTCGCTGCGAATTGTTTTTGATGTTATGAATGGTGAAGTAGTGCTGACCCGGAAAGAGTGTCCAGTCACCATTTCCGCAATCACCTCAAGGTCATCCGCGGTTACAAACATTTTTGGCAATAACTCTTGACATGATATAGATAGAGAGCTGGAACTGGTACCAATGTGCTTGTTTCGTCAATACGCGTCTTATAATATGCAACGTGACCTACTTTGGCCACCATGGCCTTGACCTTGACCTTTGGTGAAATTTTCAAATTGATCTTACCAGGTCATACTTGACATACATCGATGGTTCTTGACGAGAGAAACACGATAGTGGCACAATTATTGTTATATCTTGCATAGGTAAAAAGCTATTCACCAAAACATATCATGGACATTTCGGTACATTTGACCTCGTTTGACCTTGAAGATATTGTCCCAATGTCATGCAAATTACACAAAAGAGAGTTCCTGTGGGTCCTTCTTACCCACCAAATTTCGTTATTTTAGCTCTCATAGGAGTCGAGATCTCGGGGGGGGGGGTGGCGAATCGGCCCCTCCCGGACAGATTTAGCGTAAAAAGCCGGACAGGAATAGGGTTAAACGATCAACTCTAATTATGTGATTTTAATGTCGCACAAACCTCACCGCCATGTACCGCTTCGTCTTGGAGCTATTAACTAAAACATGTCCGTGCGCATGTAAAAGCCGGTGGGTTTGCCCACCTGGCAATGAGTTTTGCCCACCTAGTTTTGCCCACATAGGCAAAACTAGTTTTACCCACCCGGTTTAAATCATGGTTTAAACCTGGCAAAACTGGCCAGTTGGCAAAACTGTGCCAACCCTGTTTATAACATCACACATTCTGCCAGCTCACTGGCTCTGTGTGGAAGACGCCACTTTGACAGCAAGTTTCAGTGTCATAAGGCTTTCAAATCGATAAAACATGGTGATTTTCGAAAAATACAGACGATTTCCAATTGGTGTCGGTAAGACAGAATTGAGATTCCGAAAAACATGCTTCCCGACTTAATGCGGAATAAATATAAAAAGGCTAAATCTAACGCCGTTTTCTGCCTGTCGCTACGTTGCGTGGTTTTCGAGATCATGGGAGGGGGGGGGGGGGGGGCGAAATCCGCCCCCCCCCGCCCCCTCCAGGGCGTGTAATTATCAGAGGCCCCCCAGGGCGCGTGCTAAGATTGTGGTCATGTGGATGATGGGCCAAACTTTTGCCGAGGATGTCAGACATGATCTTCCAACAGGATGGAACTCCAGCTCACGACGCGGTTAGACACTGAGCGTTCTGCTGCACTCACCTGCTCTGGTCAGGATGGAACTCCAGCTCACGACGCGGTTAGGCACTGCGCGGTTCTGCTGCACTCACCTGCTCTGGTCAGGATGGAACTCCAGCTCACGACGCGGTTAGGCACTGCGCGGTTCTGCTGCACTCACCTGCTCTGGTCAGGATGGAACTCCAGCTCACGACGCGGTTAGGCACTGCGCGGTTCTGCTGCACTCACCTCCCGGGCTTCTGGGAGAAGAGCAGATGGCTGGGTGTGGGGAGCAATCCTGATATGTCGCCCATCGGAACTTTGCATCATTGTAGTTATTTGTAGGGGCATCAATTACGTTAAGCAAATTTTTCCAATTTTCGACCTTTTCTCTCCTATGTCACAATTTGTCATCCTGAAAAGCACCCCCATCCTATAATTACCTTTCGCTGATGCTTACCCCCCCCGTATTTTTTAAAGGAAAATATCACCAGCAGAACCGGGGAGCTTCTCAATAATAATGTGAGTGAAGAATTGGAAATTGATATATGGCGATGACCTTTGAAAATTCAAAAATCATAAGCATGTGCAGGTCACTCAATATGGGGGTGAAGTAAATGCGTAATAAAACATTTTATTTTTGTATAAATGAAATGGTATGTTTTTGTGACATTAGACAAAACAGTTATACATCATATTTTTCGCCATAGGCGGCACCAGGTTAGTGAAAAAGGGAGGTCAAATTGGGAAAAAAATACTAACCGCAGGCAAGTTGCTACCCAGCACTATAAATAAGTTACCGATCGTAGATAGTTCCTTTTTGCATGTTGTACTTCATCATATGCGTATCCAGGATCCAAACTGGGGAGGCGCAAGACCTTTTGATAAGCATATTATCCGCTATTATGCTACTAACTAGTCAACAGTGACTATTTCACTTACAACTTCAATTCACATTGCTCTTTTTACCCCACCCGGGCTCGCCCATTATCTTATAATCGTTCGCAGAGTACCCTGTGGTGCGTGTTTCATCCGAAAACTGCAGTATGTTATGTCACTGTAGGCCCATGCCTCTTAGTTTCCTTGCAGTAATATGACCTCCTTTCTTCCATTCTTGATCGCGCCTCTGTAAAAAAATGACTTTATTCCCTTTTTTGGCCTCATATGTGCATATATAACTATAAGATAACCGTCTATTGCGCCGTAATCGCTGGCATATCGTCATCACTATGCCTACCACCCCCTTTTCACGTGCCTGAACACGCCCCTGAAACTCTATATGTAATAAATTATGCAAATAATGGAAGCAGAAGCTATCTTTTACATCTAGATAGCAATGAATGCCCCTTGCATCGCTCTATTGGCTTCCCGCCAAGCATTGAATACTTCCTGGACCCCCCTTTCAATCCCCTGAAACCGCCTCTGCCATGCAATTTGTATGATATTCCATTAACAACTAATTTTCACTTGTTGCAATCACCGTAAACCGATGTAACTCCTTCATACTTGAGACAGTTGGGAAGAAACCGTGAAGATCGCATTTCCGTATTATCGCCAAATGTCGCCGCCGAACCCACCCAAAACCGTTCCCTGGAACCGCCTCTGTTCAGGTTAAAACTCAAAATTTTGACTCCATATGTGAAAATCTGTTTTGGGAAAAGTCCCAAAATTTCATGGGCCCAGCTGTTCTGGAAATCCCAGCTGTTCTGGAGATATCTGCGAAAAACATGAGGGGGGGGGGGGGGCGCAATCCGCCCCCCCCCCCCCCTGTGTTACAAATAGGGTTAACGCACGTCTTGTGCTATTTGTTTATCCCGTTTTGGAGCAGGAAACCGCGCTTGCCTATGAATTGGCTTTAGGAGACTGGCCCATGTTGAATTTCCTCAAAGTAAACAATGTTTGTGCCTGCAGTGGCGGATCCAGGATTCAGTCATTGGGCCACCACGTAGCGATTGTAGGCCTGCTGGGCTTTAGTGGGTCCGCTCGACCTTGGTGGTGCCTACCTCACGTAAGTTCCCCTCAGTGTGTTGAAATGGGGCCTCTGTAGGCGATTTTGTGCCTTCTATTAGAATGGTCCTACAAATGCTGTAATTGGCCCTGCAAAGGCTGAAATGAATCTCTATGGATCACAATGAGCCTCTTCACACCAAAACTGTAGACACTCGGCTATGGGACCCTTCCGGGTCTCAAGGGAGGGGCCATGGCCCATCCATCGCTTTGTGGTTCCTTTGAAACTATTCAAGCCATCATTACCGAGCGAGCGCAAAGCGCACGCCAGGTCTTCAACTAGGGGGAAACGGGCAATCTATGTATGAGCGGCAAGACCCGACAGTAGCCATGGGTGTTCAAAGGCTCATTTCTTTGCAGTTACTTGGCTAATGTGCCATGAAAAATTGCATGCAAAAACGTTCATGTCATTAAAGTATCGTATCAAAGTTGTATAATTATGCATTGTCAGGACTCAGGTTTATGAGCAACACGCGCCGGCTTTTTCCTTTTTGAAGTACGTTGACAAACCCCTTACGCTCGACTTATTCCTGTTATGACCTCAACCGGTATGGTCCAGGTAGCAGTGGAGGCTCACTGTCACTGTCGCCCATACTTCAAATGAGATACCAGTGTTGTGCATATTTGTGCATATACGATGTATATTCTTGACTCCGAAGATATACCTGCCAAGATTACACACTAGGTATAAAGTATTGCCTGGTTACATTAAAGTGTTATGTAAAATGTATGGGCAATTCCAGGACAAATCACCAAGGTAGGGATGAAAATATATACCACACCCTCTCAGATTTCGCTCCAAAATGCTGTACAGGGTTATTCTTGGCGCTGATTTCAATTTTTAAATTTGTATGACCGTCAGGTCACGGGGTCACAAGATACAGGTCAGCGAAAATTCAGGTCTAGGTCAAACATCCAACTACGTTTGCCATTATATCTCCTTTAGAAATAGATATTAGGGTAAAATCATATATCATTAGAAAGAGAGCGAAACAAATAATATGATGGCATGCAAATTTACCCTGTACGGTCAAGCTTTGATATCTTGACCTTATGACCTTGATGTCAGGTCAAGGTTAAACCATGTTTGCCCGCTTCGATTTCTTTAAAATTGATACAACAGCTTGGGCATTTATATGGTAACAAGCATGCAAAATTTCACGTTATACCTGAAACACCTGGGGGGTCAACAGGAGTCATATGGCATGACCTCATTTGACCTGCGAGTTCACGAATCTCGACATTGTTCCAAATGTAGGCAATATGGGCACCATTCTAAAGAGTCTGTCCCATGAAATGTACTTGTGATATTAATATCTCATTTTGGGGGGCAAATAAAGCGTATTGTCCTCGGATGAACAATGAACATTCGTCGGGACAGCTTTCTGTATCACCTACCTAACACAACTGGGCACTAGGGTGTGGGCAATCCCGCACATTCGGTGATTTTCACAGGTTTCACGAGCTTTCCCATGCTTTTCACGTGCTGAAAACGTGGACACATTTATTTTACTAAAAAAACATTTTGTTTCGGTCGGACCAAGCGCGATCATAGCAAACCTGTTTGTCTTTGTGTGCCGGCGATGGAGAACAAAATGAACATCACGCTACACGGCTGGAAATAGGCTCATGTTTGTCTTTGTGTGCCGGCGATGGAAAACAAAATGAACATCACGCTACACGGCTGGAAATAGGCTCATGTTTGTCTTTGTGTGCCGGCGATGGAAAACAAAATGAACATCACGCTACACGGCTGGAAATAGGCTCATGTTTGTCTTTGTGTGCCGGCGATGGAAAACAAAATGAACATCACGCTACACGGCTGGAAATAGGCTCATGTTTGTCCTTGTGTGCCGGCGATGGAAAACAAAATGAACATCACGCTACACGGCTGGAAATAGGCTCATGTTTGTCTTTGTGTGCCGGCGATGGAAAACAAAATGAACATCACGCTACACGGCTGGAAATAGGCTCATGTTTGTCTTTGTGTGCCGGCGATGGAAAACAAAATGAACATCACGCTACACGGCTGGAAATAGGCTCATTGTAAAGGTCTGAGAGAGAGAAACCAACGATATAACAGACTAAATGAATTAGAAGTTGCATTGTATCGATACTGGGACAGTGCAAAAACCTTATGACAAAAAGAAAAAAGGCAAAAAGACATAATATATGGTTGCAAGCCAGTAAATCAAGAAGTATCGCTTTTAGAGCATGTTGTCTATTATAAAGTTGGTTTCTCTCGCCAAAATCTTTACAATGAGCCTATTTCCAGCCGTGTGGTGTGATATTCATTTTTTGGGTCGTAACCGGCACAATTTTTTTTTTTTTTAAACATCGTGCTTGGTCCGACCGTAAACATTGTTTTACAGCAAATGTTCATCCGAGGACAATACGCTTTATTTGCCAAAAAATATGAAATTAATATCACGAGTACATTCCATGGGGACAGACTCTTTAGAATGGTGCCCATATTGCCTACATTTGGAACAATGTCGAGATTCGTGAACTCGCAGGTCAAATGAGGTCATGCCATATGACTCCTGTTGACCCCCAAGGAGTTTCAAATGTAAAGTGAAATTTTGCATGTATGCTACCATATAAATGCCCAAGCTTGTTTTAATCAATTTCAAAGAAATTGAAGCGGGCAAATATCAGGGCAATTGATGCTCGTATCGTATGCTCGAATGCTCGAATTCAGTATATATTATCTGATTAATTAGAGCTTCCTGGGAGCGTACTTTAGTATTTGTGTGTATTATTTTATCTTTAATGCACATTCTACGGACTTATTATGTTATTTGAATCGTTATTTTTACAAATATATTCGAAAATGTAGGAATCCTAGTTCTGAACTCTGAGTATAGTACAAAAACGTTAGGTTTAAACTAAATATGGTGACATTCTAGTAGGACTCAAACCTTGCGCATGTGTTTCAAATGTGTTTCTGGCTTTTGTTTAGCACTTTTGCCTATCGTTATTTGTATCAAGGCCTTGTTTGAGGGATGTCCACATCTCTAGACCTATTTAGTGTGCTGGTAAAATAAATGATGTGTGAAAGCTGAAGAAATTTGACTCTCCTTGGTTATGCTATGTCAGGCTGAATTTTAATTGTTACAGTGCACAGATGCTTGAAAGTCTAAACCGGAAGGTGAGTGTGGGGTATTTTTCATTCCCAATCACTGGCCAGGGGCGGAACTTTATATCTCTTTGGGAGGGTCCCCCAATGCTGAGCTGACCCTCCCCCCCCCCCCCAATGGTGTTCCGGGCCCCCAATGTTTTTCCAAATTTGTGCCCTTCCAAAATGTCAACGACTACTCGTACAGATTGTTCTCTTTTTAATTGTGTTTATTTCATTACATCAAGATGTGATTCCATCTTAGGAGTATTCCATCTTAGAAGTATACGAGCATTGTGATTTCATCTGCGACTGCTTTTTTCGATTATGATATAATGGATAAGTTAGTAACAAGGATTGTCTTCTGTTAACAAGTCCGTAGATACAAGGTTCAAGCGTTCAGGTTAGCGAATAGCAGAGGGGGAGCATGAACGATTAGCCATCGGGGTGCTCTATTTAAATGGTGTTCAATGGAATTTGCTGTAAATTTATTGTTTGCCTGGAATAGGGCTGATAGTAAATGCTGCCTTTTGTCTCCCTAGTATTGCAATATCCTAAATATCCAACACCCGTGCTAAAATAATACGTTTGATACGGAGGAACATCGAGGGGATCGAGCCATCAAAGGGCATCGGGCCATCGTGGACCGGCGTGCCTGGGGGCCATGGCCCCTCCAGGAGGTTAACCGAAGTCGGACTGAGAGGTCCTTGGTTGACCTGAGGAGCCCTCGGTCAGCCTGAGCGAGCCTCGTTGGGCCTGGAGGGGAGCTCGGTCGGCCTGAGGGGGCACTCCGTCGACTTGAGGGAGTCCTTCGTCCGCTTGAGGGGGCCGACTGATCAGGCCGACTGGGACAGTCGGCCTGATGAGCCATTGTTCGGCTTGAGGGTTCCCCTGCCGGCCTGAGGGGGCCTCAGTCGGCCTGGTCGGCCTCAGGGATCCTTTGTCCGCCTGAGTGTGTATTTTTTGTCGGCCTGGAGGGGCCTCGGTCGCCTTGGATGGGAACTCGGTCGGCCTAAAGGGCCCTCGGTCGACTTTAGGGGCCCTTGATCGGCTTGAGGGAACTTCGGCCGGCTTGGGCAGCCTCATAAGATTTTGTTGGGCCCGAGGGACCCTTTGTCGGCCTGAGGGGCCCTTGATCGGCCTGAGGTGGCCTCATTTGGCCTGAGGGGCCTCGGTCGGCTTGAGGGGCGTCAGTCGGTTTGAGGGGGTCAGCCTGAGGGGCCCTCGGTCGTCCTGGAGGGCAACTCGGTCGGTCTGAGGGGCCCTCGGTCGACATGAGGGGGCCCTCCGTCGGCTTGAGTGAACCTCGGTCGGCTTCAGGTGCCCTTAGTCGGCATGAGGAGTCCTTGTTCGGCCTCAGGGCCAATCGGCCGGCTTGAAGGGGTCTTTGGACTGAGCCCGTCTGTCAGCCTGTGTGACCCTCGGTATGACTGAGCGAACCTCGGTCGGCGTGAAGGGGGCTGAGGGACCCTTTGCTGGCCTGAGTGGCTCTCGGTTGGTCTGGGGCCCTCGGTCAGATTGAGGGGCCCTTGGTCAGCTTGAGGGGCCCTCAGTGGGCCTGAGTGACTCGGGTGGCCTGAAGGGGCCCTCGGTCGGCTTGAGGAGCCAGAGTTGGAGTCAGTTAAATTATGCCGACTCCGGCTGTCATGTGAGGATTATGTATGGACGTGTTCTTTAGATGCATTTTATTTGGCCACCGATGGCGATAATTTAACATTTTACGGATTCGAAATTTTGTTGTTACGAAAGATAAAACGATAAAACGAAAACGAAACGATATGACCGATAGATCAATTTCAGTTATTCAGTTGTTCTATCTAGTATCTAGTATACATATACATAGACATGTATAAGTATATGTATATGTACAGGGTGTCCCTGAATTACCCGAACATTGCTCTTTGACGTATAAAACAAAGGAGAAGACAATGACACTTTTTGTCTTTATTACCAACATAGCCACCTTTAGCAGGAATGCAGTGACGCATTCGGTTTGGCATATCGGCAGCTAGATTCGCCAGCATATCCGCAGAAATGCTAGCCCACGCCCGCTTCAGCTGTCGGACAGGTCCACTGATGCTGGTGGCAGGTTTCTATTGATCAATCTTGTGTTGCATGATGCTCCAGAGATTTTCAATCGGATTCAAGTCCGGACTATTTCCAGGTCATATGCCTTTCTCCCAAAATCCAGGAAATGCTGTCTGCACCACTGTTGAGTTGCTTGTGCCGTCTGAGGGGGCGCACCGTCCTGCATGAAGATGGCTCGATCCTGATTTTCCACCAACTTTCTCTCTAAAACCGACCCGTCTGTGGCCGTCCGGTTCAAGGCATCAACTCCTTCTTCTGCCATCATTTTCTAGCGGTAGTATTCTCCATTTATGGTGATTTTTTAGGGAACCACGTTCAGCTCAGAAAGAGCACAATGGCTCATCATTCCCCACACATGCACCTTTTGTGGGTGTTTGACCGTTTCCACCGCGGGAATGTCGGCACCGTCTGACGCCCACACACGGTCGTTTTGGCGATTAGGGGGGTGGAAAAGTTCAAATGGGGACTCATCGGACCACATTACGCGATTCCAGTCGTTTTCGGTCCAATTTGTGTGGTCCCTGGCGAACTTGAGGCGGTGCGTGCGCTGCTTCTCGGTCAATTTCGGCCTTTTTGCAGCTTGAAGGCCTGCAAATTTGCAATCGTAGGTTTTCGCGGAGATGGCGATGCACAGAGGACTTGGATGTGCTGTAGCCAGCCGGGTTAGGGCGGTGGGGGCCAGCCTGCGCGTGGATTGGTGGCGCTTGTGGTTTTTTTTAATATATATAGTTTATTCTCAACTTCATATATCTCATACTTTCACATACATATCTATATCACTCACACACACACACACACACACACACACACACACCACACACACACACACACACACACACACACACACACACACACACACACACACACACACACACACACACACACACACACACACACACACACACACACACACACACACACACACACACACACACACACACACACACACACACACACACACACACACACACACACACACACACACACACACACACACACACACACACACACACACACACACACACACACACACACACACACACACACACACACACACACACACACACACACACACACACACACACACACACACACACACACACACACACACACACACACACACACACACACACACACACACACACACACACACACACACACACACACACACACACACACACACACACACACACACACACACACACACACACACACACACACACACACACACACACACACACACACACACACACACACACACACACACACACACACACACACACACACACACACACACACACACACACACACACACACACACACACACACACACACACACACACACACACACACACACACACACACACACACACACACACACACACACACACACACACACACACACACACACACACACACACACACACACACACACACACACACACACACACACACACACACACACACACACACACACACACACACACACACACACACACACACACACACACACACACACACACACACACACACACACACACACACACACACACACACACACACACACACACACACACACACACACACACACACACACACACACACACACACACACACACACACACACACACACACACACACACACACACACACACACACACACACACACACACACACACACACACACACACACACACACACACACACACACACACACACACACACACACACACACACACACACACACACACACACACACACACACACACACACACACACACACACACACACACACACACACACACACACACACACACACACACACACACACACACACACACACACACACACACACACACACACACACACACACACACACACACACACACACACACACACACACACACACACACACACACACACACACACACACACACACACACACACACACACACACACACACACACACACACACACACACACACACACACACACACACACACACACACACACACACACACACACACACACACACACACACACACACACACACACACACACACACACACACACACACACACACACACACACACACACACACACACACACACACACACACACACACACACACACACACACACACACACACACACACACACACACACACACACACACACACACACACACACACACACACACACACACACACACACACACACACACACACACACACACACACACACACACACACACACACACACACACACACACACACACACACACACACACACACACACACACACACACACACACACACACACACACACACACACACACACACACACACACACACACACACACACACACACACACACACACACACACACACACACACACACACACACACACACACACACACACACACACACACACACACACACACACACACACACACACACACACACACACACACACACACACACACACACACACACACACACACACACACACACACACACACACACACACACACACACACACACACACACACACACACACACACACACACACACACACACACACACACACACACACACACACACACACACACACACACACACACACACACACACACACACACACACACACACACACACACACACACACACACACACACACACACACACACACACACACACACACACACACACACACACACACACACACACACACACACACACACACACACACACACACACACACACACACACACACACACACACACACACACACACACACACACACACACACACACACACACACACACACACACACACACACACACACACACACACACACACACACACACACACACACACACACACACACACACACACACACACACACACACACACACACACACACACACACACACACACACACACACACACACACACACACACACACACACACACACACACACACACACACACACACACACACACACACACACACACACACACACACACACACACACACACACACACACACACACACACACACACACACACACACACACACACACACACACACACACACACACACACACACACACACACACACACACACACACACACACACACACACACACACACACACACACACACACACACACACACACACACACACACACACACACACACACACACACACACACACACACACACACACACACACACACACACACACACACACACACACACACACACACACACACACACACACACACACACACACACACACACACACACACACACACACACACACACACACACACACACACACACACACACACACACACACACACACACACACACACACACACACACACACACACACACACACACACACACACACACACACACACACACACACACACACACACACACACACACACACACACACACACACACACACACACACACACACACACACACACACACACACACACACACACACACACACACACACACACACACACACACACACACACACACACACACACACACACACACACACACACACACACACACACACACACACACACACACACACACACACACACACACACACACACACACACACACACACACACACACACACACACACACACACACACACACACACACACACACACACACACACACACACACACACACACACACACACACACACACACACACACACACACACACACACACACACACACACACACACACACACACACACACACACACACACACACACACACACACACACACACACACACACACACACACACACACACACACACACACACACACACACACACACACACACACACACACACACACACACACACACACACACACACACACACACACACACACACACACACACACACACACACACACACACACACACACACACACACACACACACACACACACACACACACACACACACACACACACACACACACACACACACACACACACACACACACACACACACACACACACACACACACACACACACACACACACACACACACACACACACACACACACACACACACACACACACACACACACACACACACACACACACACACACACACACACACACACACACACACACACACACACACACACACACACACACACACACACACACACACAACACACACACACACACACACACACACACACACACACACACACACACACACACACACACACACACACACACACACACACACACACACACACACACACACACACACACACACACACACACACACACACACAACACACACACACACACACACACACACACACACACACACACACACACACACACACACACACACACACACACACACACACACACACACACACACAACACACACACACACACACACACACACACACACACACACACACACACACACACACACACACACACACACACACACACACACACACACACACACACACACACACACACACACACACACACACACACACACACACACACACACACACACACACACACACACACACACACACACACACACACCACACACACACACACACACACACACACACACACACACACACACACACACACACACACACACACACACACACACACACACACACACACACACACACACACACACACACACACACACACACACACACACACACACACACACACACACACACACACACACACACACACACACACACACACACACACACACACACACACAACACACACACACACACACACACACACACACACACACACACACACACACACACACACACACACACACACACACACACACACACACACACACACACACACACACACACACACACACACACACACACACACACACACACACACACACACACACACACACACACACACACACACACACACACACACACACACACACACACACACACACACACACACACACACACACACACACACACACACACACACACACACACACACACACACACACACACACACACACACACACACACACACACACACACACACACACACACACACACACACACACACACACACACACACACACACACACACACACACACACACACACACACACACACACACACACACACACACACACACACACACACACACACACACACACACACACACACACACACACACACACACACACACACACACACACACACACACACACACACACACACACACACACACACACACACACACACACACACACACACACACACACACACACACACACACACACACACACACACACACACACACACACACACACACACACACACACACACACACACACACACACACACACACACACACACACACACACACACACACACACACACACACACACACACACACACACACACACACACACACACACACACACACACACACACACACACACACACACACACACACACACACACACACACACACACACACACACACACACACACACACACACACACACACACACACACACACACACACACACACACAACCACACACACACACACACACACACACACACACACACACACACACACACACACACACACACACACACACACACACACACACACACACACACACACACACACACACACACACACACACACACACACACACACACACACACACACACACACACACACACACACACACACACACACACACACACACACACACACACACACAACACACACACACACACACACACACACACACACACACACACACACACACACACACACACACACACACACACACACACACACACACACACACACACACACACACACACACAACACACACACACACACACACACACACACACACACACACACACACACAACACACACACACACACACACACACACACACACACACACACACACACACACACACACACACACACACACACACACACACACACACACACACACACACACACACACACACACACACACACACACACACACACACACACACACACACACACACACACACACACACACACACACACACACACACACACACACACACACACACACACACACACACACACACACACACACACACACACACACACACACACACACACACACACACACACACACACACACACACACACACACACACACACACACACACACACACACACACACACACACACACACACACACACACACACACACACACACACACACACACACACACACACACACACACACACACACACACACACACACACACACACACACACACACACACACACACACACACACACACACACACACACACACACACACACACACACACACACACACACACACACACACACACACACACACACACACACACACACACACACACACACACACACACACACACACACACACACACACACACACACACACACACACACACACACACACACACACACACACACACACACACACACACACACACACACACACACACACACACACACACACACACACACACACACACACACACACACACACACACACACACACACACACACACACACACACACACACACACACACACACACACACACACACACACACACACACACACACACACACACACACACACACACACACACACACACACACACACACACACACACACACACACACACACACACACACACACACACACACACACACACACACACACACACACACACACACACACACACACACACACACACACACACACACACACACACACACACACACACACACACACACACACACACACACACACACACACACACACACACACACACACACACACACACACACACACACACACACACACACACACACACACACACACACACACACACACACACACACACACACACACACACACACACACACACACACACACACACACACACACACACACACACACACACACACACACACACACACACACACACACACACACACACACACCACACACACACACACACACACACACACACACACACACACACACACACACACACACACACACACACACACACACACACACACACACACACACACACACACACACACACACACACACACACACACACACACACACACACACACACACACACACACACACACACACACACACACACACACACACACACACACACACACACACACACACACACACACACACACACACACACACACACACACACACACACACACACACACACACACACACACACACACACACACACACACACACACACACACACACACACACACACACACACACACACACACACACACACACACACACACACACACACACACACACACACACACACACACACACACACACACACACACACACACACACACACACACACACACACACACACACACACACACACACACACACACACACACACACACACACACACACACACACACACACACACACACACACACACACACACACACACACACACACACACACACACACACACACACACACACACACACACACACACACACACACACACACACACACACACACACACACACACACACACACACACACACACACACACACACACACACACACACACACACACACACACACACACACACACACACACACACACACACACACACACACACACACACACACACACACACACACACACACACACACACACACACACACACACACACACACACACACACACACACACACACACACACACACACACACACACACACACACACACACACACACACACACACACACACACACACACACACACACACACACACACACACACACACACACACACACACACACACACACACACACACACACACACACACACACACACACACACACACACACACACACACACACACACACACACACACACACACACACACACACACACACACACACACACACACACACACACACACACACACACACACACACACACACACACACACACACACACACACACACACACACACACACACACACACACACACACACACACACACACACACACACACACACACACACACACACACACACACACACACACACACACACACACACACACACACACACACACACACACACACACACACACACACACACACACACACACACACACACACACACACACACACACACACACACACACACACACACACACACACACACACACACACACACACACACACACACACACACACACACACACACACACACACACACACACACACACACACACACACACACACACACACACACACACACACACACACACACACACACACACACACACACACACACACACACACACACACACACACACACACACACACACACACACACACACACACACACACACACACACACACACACACACACACACACACACACACACACACACACACACACACACACACACACACACACACACACACACACACACACACACACACACACACACACACACACACACACACACACACACACACACACACACACACACACACACACACACACACACACACACACACACACACACACACACACACACACACACACACACACACACACACACACACACACACACACACACACACACACACACACACACACACACACACACACACACACACACACACACACACACACACACACACACACACACACACACACACACACACACACACACACACACACACACACACACACACACACACACACACACACACACACACACACACACACACACACACACACACACACACACACACACACACACACACACACACACACACACACACACACACACACACACGAGACTCCTCGCTCGTCCGCTCCCTCCCTCCCACCGGCCCCGGTGACCCTTCCGGCGGTCGGGCCCGCGCCATACATATATACGTCAGAGGGTCGGGCCCACTTCATAAATAACCTACGCTAAATAAACATAACGCGGCGTGTAGCGGCGGTGGTTAGCAAGCTCGAGCACACACATATATCTCACACATATATCTCAATACCATTGCACAGCTCGCAGTCCCAGTGACATCGTCAGTCTAACTCTTAATAGCGGTGAAAACAGCGGCAAACGCAATTAGGTTGGAACAGCTGCCCACTTTTCCTCGAACTCTGCAAGCCTGTCTTTACGTTTAGCAATTATGTTATCAGTCTTTTTATCTATGTTTACGCGTGCGATTAATTTAGCAAGGCTTAAGCTATTGTTTTCATTAATAATGCTTTTTCCTATCGCAATAACGTGATTTACAAGCTTGCCTCCATCCATACCCAATATTACCATCTTTCTGCTGAGAGAGATTCTACCAACTCCGCTCAATTTGGTCAGCCATTCGCTAATTTCGTTCCAAAAACGCCGCACGTAATCGCACCCCCAAAATTTATGATCTATAGTATCCCTAACACTGTTACATCTTGAACATCTATCGTGTTCGGCTATCCCTATGCGGAATAGCAAGCTATTTGTTGCAACGATTTTGGTCATAATCTTATAATTCAGCATCTGAAGTCAAACTGATGTGGTGCTTTTATATATTGATTCATATGTTACAGTCCAATCCACATCTCCAAATTCTATTTCCCAATGGCGTTCCCATGAATTGTGACTTTGTCGGTATTTGTCACTGATTAACCGATGGTAAAACTTTGTTGCCCCGCGTCTGCTTTCAAGAACACAACTTACATAAGGATGGATGATTGGTTCCATATGCCTTTCCGTATTACGTTGTGCTATTAAGTGGTTTGGCAAACTTCGAATGAGACCCTGTAAATCTAAAGGCGTAGCTCTCACGCCAAACTTGTCTTTAAATTCACTATAATTCAGAAAGCGTCCTGTTTCGCTCACGACGTCATTAATGTTATGCAGCCCCCTACTCATCCATTGCCCAATCTTCTCATCTTTAAATTTGGTTTCATTTGAATACCATAAACAACAGCGACCTACATCTAATAAGTCTATCACTATCGTTGAAGTTAACTTGGCGTACGCCATTATTGTCTTTCCAAAAAGCATTCCCTATCGTTTTTGCTAATTTTGCGAGCGATCGCGCGTTTCTGTTCCATAAAAAGGCACCTTGAGCTATTTCACTATCAAAAAGTGTTGTCCAAACCTGGGTAGAAACTAAATACCTCCTAACCCATGTTATCTTAAGTGCTGCAATGTAGGACTATCTCGATCATCGCTACTCCACCTTCGTTATATTTTTTGTACATACTGCTTCTTTTGATTCTGTCTGTTCTCCCACCCCATACAAAGTTAAACATCACCTGTTTTAGCTTGTCGATGAACCGCTTGGGTGGTGCAGGAAGAGCGGTAAATAAATGGGTAAATTTTGGTAAGAGCAACGACTTAATGACAATTACCTTTCCCTTAATTGTAAGATTACGACGCTTCCATCCGTTTATGATTGCCACAACTTGGTTCAGCCTATTTTCGAAATTTTCTTGAAAGACTGTACTTTCGTCGTTTGCATAATATACACCTAAGACCTTAAGTTTCTTCACCCATCGAAAATTAAGGTCTTCACAGATGGGGGGTCTTTCCTCGACTTCAGCACCCGCCCAAAAAGCTTCAGTTTGCCTATATTTGGCCTAAGACCGAAAACTTCGCGAATATTCCCAAGTCGTAGAACAGTGTCCTGCAACTGTTCACGGCTACCATCTAGAAAACAGAGAGTATCATCGGCATATGCTGAAACCTTAAACTCGGTGCCGCCTACCGTTATGCCCTTAATGCGTGAGTTTTGACGTATTTTTCCAACAAACATTCCATCACCACCAAAAAAATGTAGCAGCTTAAGGGGTCTCCTTGCCTGCAAGATCTTTGTAGATCAATACTTTCCGAAATGTGTCCATTATAAACAAGTCTCGAGAACGATCCAACATACAAGACATCAAACCACCTTACCACCGATTCGGGGAAATTTCGCTTCTTCAATACCTTTCTGATAAATGTCCAACTTACAGTATTAAAGGCCCCTTCAATGTCCAAGCTCATAAACAAGGCATGCATTCCTTTGCTTTTTAAACATTCAATCAAGTCATATGTCAGACGTGTGTTATCACCCACGAATCGGCCATTAACAAAGCCTGTCTGATCCTTTTCAATGATGGTTGGTATGACTTTCTTAAATCTATTTGCAAATACGGACGATATAATTTTATAACTACCATTTAACAGAGTAATTGGGCGATAGGAATTTATATCATCTCTGGGTTTTTGTGGCTTTGGGATAAGACAAATAATGCCCTCACGTAGAGTCAATGGCAACGCTCCTTTGTTGAAACTTTCCAGTATCATTCGATAGTATGCACTTTTAAGGTCTACCCAGAAGAATTGAGAAACTCTGCAGGGAAGCCATCAGAACCAGGTGATCTCTTATTACACATTTTCCGCAACGCTAAAGCTAATTCCTGCATTTCAATGGGCTTACCAATTTCTTCCCTTTGCATTTCTGATATTTGCTTCATCGTTAAGCAATCTAAAAAGTCATCTAACTCATCCTCTATAACTGGTCTCTCTCGAAATACTTCTCTAAAATGATTCACAAGAGCTTCGATGATTTCGTTTTGGTTAGTTATCCTCTTCTTTTCATTTAGGAGCGAGGGTATCAGTTTATTCATGTAGTTTCGCTTCTCTAAGCCAAGAAAATAGCCAGTAGACCTTTCACCTGATTCATACCATTTGGCCCTGGATCGTGTGATAATCCCCTCCATCTTTAGCTTCCTCATTTCCTCCAGCCTACCTTTGTACGATTCAAGTCGATTCAAAGTTTCCCCAGTGCAGTGGGTATGCACCTCTAATTCAGCCTCAGCAATGTTCCTTACTACATACTTTTCTTCTCTCAAAAACATTCGCTTCTTGTGTATTCCATAAGAGACGGTCTCCGTTCGGATGTTAAGCAAGATAGTCTCCCAGAGCAAGGAATCGCTGATTGTGAGTTTAATTTCTTCTGGGCGTCTTTTCATGAACTCATACTCATATACCGGCACTGCATACCTACATATCGTATCCTGAATGATCAATTTTACCTTTTCTATATATGTCATGTCTTTCAACAAAGCACAATTGAATTTGAAAAAAACCTTTCCTCTTTGCGACTCATTGAGATTCATTTGCATGATCACCATA